>JAXBDA010001286.1:0-57863 GCA_036023075.1 Gaultheria prostrata
CCATACCTGAAATTTTCAAAAAAAAAATGTGTTAAGAAAACAAACAAAAAAAATAACAGCACAAATTCCAAGTAGAGAAATATGACAACTGTGTTTAACCAAAAAAAAAAAAAAGAAAGATTAAGGATTTGGAGCAGAGCACTGAAATTATGCCTTGTTCAATCTAAGTATGACCCCATTAAGAGGAATTGCACGAGTCACCATTGAGAGAAATTGCAGAAGAACAATATTAAGGATTTGATTTTCATCTATTGGTAAATAAATCCATTGACCCCGTGGTTGAATCAGGAAATAACACATCAACAGAGATTTTATTGAGCATTTTTTTGTCTAATACTTTTATGCATTTTTGTCTATGGTTTTAAATGATTTGCGTAAAAAAAAAAAAAAAACAGCAAGACATGCAATCAAAAAAATGTACCCATTCCAAAAATCCCCAATTTTTTTGCAACTGACCCTAATAAAAAACCCTTTACCGCCCATTCTTGATAAAAATAGCAAAATCGAAGTAAAACCATGACAAATACACCAATATGAGGAAGGAAATATACCTCGGGATGTGCACTTCGATCCCCCCTTCCGATCCCCGGAAAGTCCGAACTAGGGTTTTGCTGACTTCGATCTACATCTTTATCGTGCTAAACACGATGAACGCGATGGTTTTGATGAGAACTGAATGATCTCGAAGTGATTTCTCTTACGATTTCTCTACTTCGCGTACTCTCTCTCTCTCTCTCTCCGCATAGAACTCTGGAGTGGTGGGGGTGTTCAAATGGATCGACTGAGATGGGAATGGGAAGTGTTGGAGTTATATAGGAAGGGACAGAAAAGTCATTTCCTAAGCAAAGTTAACCCCGTTAGCCACAAATTGACGGTAGGGGGAATCTGACAATTACTTTCAAAATTAAGGGAGGTTAGTGTAATTTCAGAACCTCGGGGGAGGTCTCTGTATTTGTCAAAAATCTCAGGGGAGGTCAATGAAATTTACCCTATATTTTTTTTATTAAAGGGTAAATTTCACTGACCTCCCCTGAGGTTTCTGACAAATGCACGGAAAATGGGAGAGGGGGGAATCTGGGGAATAGTTTAAAAAGTAAGAGAAGGCAGTGCATTTTCAAAAACCACAGGGGAGATTAGTGTATTTGTCAAAAACCTCAGGGGAGGTCAGTGAAATTTACCCTTTATTAAAAAGAGGTAAACATATAGACAAATCGAGTCTTAAGTCCCAATTAATTGGGTTTTGCTATTGCCGAAATTGTGAAACCAAATGTAGTATATATTTTCTGCATTAACACCTACCTTGTGGAGGTTAATTAGGTAATTGTATTAAGAGAACAAGTTTTACAGTACATTTTTCAAGCAGAAATTCTATTAGGGGCCATTATTATTGTTTTTGTTTTTAGAAAGGCTTCATTAAAACGGCATTTGGTATAAAAAAAAAAACCTTCTAAAGACTTACATGAGGCAAAAAAAAGCTATTTAGACAATCAATTAAACAAAAGAAAAAAGCAGATAGGAGTAGCAGTTTTTTCTCTATTTTTTTACTTCATTAGTTGATGCCTAATTGGGAGAGAGAGAAAGAGAGAGAGAGAGAGAGAAATGTGAACACATTAAGTGTGTTCACGCTTTACATTGTGTTTTTCTAAAAATGGCCATGCACATTTGGACAAAATACATAGATAGCCAGATGACTTAAACTGAAAACATCAAAAGTCTAATAAGGGCAATACGGTAACTTGCAAAATGTGGCTACATTATTTAATTAAACCTCCTCATTATCTCTCCACGTAATGCACCTAACACCCATAGAATAGGCATTTTGGTCCAAAATGGTCAAAAATGTTGCAAGCGGCCAAGGTTTTTATTATTTTTTTATTTATTGATTCTTGATTTACTACCTCACTTTATGACATTGAGTAATTATTTAGTGGTCTTGGTCACCGTCACGTTGTGTCCAAACAGTACTTTCTACCACAAATTCTTGGCAGATTCATACACTTAGTTTTGAGCCTCATATGAATTCGTGATGGAGAAGGGTGTTAGGATATCACGTGGCGGTGCTCCAAAACCACCAAATAATTTTTTAAAATGGAGAAACAAATTCAAAGGAGAATAAGGAGCCAACCAAAACATCACAACAAAAACTAAAACCACACACCCGCTAAAACAACTCAAAACTTTTGTTGGCAATATTATACGGAAACAGTATGGTAATCGATCGAGAGAGGTTCGTTGTGGTAGCCAAACAACGCGTAGCAGTTAAGAGTTTACTATCTGAATTTTGGTCCTTATCAGATTTTTTGAGACGCATATTATCTTGGCATATGAAGGCCGATGCTCGATCAAGTTTATTGCTTTGTAAAAGAATGGACAAACAAATTGGAACGGTGGTAAGAGTACATATTATTGGAGGTTCTTAATTCCCCCGTCCTCTGTGGTGCTTGTGCCTTGTGTAAAGGGCAATTTTTTGAATAATGCATGTACGCAACTTACAGATCGATGTATTATTATGGAAGACGGGCACATGCATCTTTTTGTACTAATTAATTTGTACATCTTTTTCGGTGCGAAAAGTACAAACGAGGCTTAGACCACTGCTATAAACCGATTTTCTTGTAGTGTGACCTGCTATCAATGGTAAAGATGTGCTATGTAGAGCTCAGATTTTAACCAATTCAAGTATCTTATAAGCGTAGTATTTTGAAAAAATTCAAAAAGCATTACCAAGTCGATCTAGTGAAAAGAATCATGTATCCAAAATGGTTATGTACACTTCCCTTCAAATATATGTGTACATAGGTCCCACACTTCCACTCCTAATAGAGGAGCATTAATGTCCCGAGTATAGGCCTGCGACTTAGAGATTTGTCCTCTTAAGGTCTCAGAATCAATCCTTTGGGTCAAAACATCGAATTTCCAAATGGAAGGTCTAAGGATTGAATCTCAAGAGATGGACCTATGGTGAAATTCCATAATTCACTCCCCTTTGAGATTACCCCAGGGCTTAGGCCCGGTAATTATCCGGTCCATGCGGGACGAAGAGGCGAGGGATTAGTGGAGACAATATGTTTCGGTCACTCTCGATAATGAAAAAAAAAGAATAATCTCTCCCTTAGACCTTCACAAACATGGAAAACACCCCACGGATGATGAAGTGTGACCGTTTGAAATTCTGACCATCCTTGTAAATGATATGGACTGGAATTGATGTCGATGATCGTGACCAATGGCCCAAAACTTGTGAACCGTGTTATAGAAATCGGATTGAGTAGATTTGGTGTGACTGATATTGATCATTTCTCCTTTCTATTAATTGGTGGTGGTTCTTTTGGATTAGTGGCCTTAAGTATGCCAAATTCTGTTCTATCAGCCATGTGTACGTGACTCATGACAAGAGGTTCCACCTCAACTCATTCATACACGTACGTTACACACCTTTTCAGTTTGAATGGCACAAGATATGCACAAATATCTATTCTATCTGTCACTAATGAATTGATTAATTTGAAAGACGAATCGTACTGTTCACTAGCTAGCGAAGAGTCCACTTAAGGTTGAGGCAAAATTCTGTATAACAAAGGCAAGTCATTTGCTCCGAGCACTTGGTAGTACTTTGGGGCTTTCTGTTTGACTGATATTCATGTGTAATGATACCTTTATATTTCTTTCCATTCAACGCTTTGTTGAATGAATTTGTTCATTTCTCCCTATGTACCCGTTATTGAGTTATTAATATATCTTAATTTGTTTGTCGATAAAAAAAATTTAATAGCGCAAATGTGGAAGTTGAACCCCAACTAAAAATTTCATCCCACCTCAAGAATTAACAGCGCGACAGTGAAAGATGAACCCCAAAGGAAAATTTTCATCCCAATACAAGAATTAATAGCTCAAATGTGAAAATTAAACACAAACTAAAATTTTTATTATGTCCCTCATTGCCAAGTAATAAATTACTATTCGGGTTCACACGGTCACTAACTACTCCCTCCGTCCGGATTTATTTGTCCCTTGTTCTATTGCAACCGGATAAAAAATTAGTGATATATTTAAATTGGTAAGTAATTATATGTCTAATATGGGTCTTGTTTGATAGATGTCAATTAGTTCTATAAGAAAATATTTTTAAAATTACATGAAACATTATAAATTATAAAATATGATTGTTTAAAGAGTGACACGAAATCCCAAAATAGACTAACAAATTCGGACGGATGGAGTACAAAATATTGAAGAATGTTCATTTATCTCCAAAGAGTAACGTTACCAACACTAGCTAGCTAATGTTCCAAATCTTGTACGCATAATACATATCAGGACCATTTGGTAATCTATACTTATTTATTAGTATCTTATTTTACATACAACGTTTAAATTGTTTCTTAATTTTACTTATAATGAGTTCTGATTTGACAATTCAAGAATAAAATAAGCACTTAGTTAATACTAGTACAGAAATTAGTACTTATAAGTACAGAAATTAGTATCATTTTGCCGTCAAATTATTCTTTCCCTTGTTGTGATAACGTCTTGCCCCCAGTTTTTTGTTTGGTTATCAATTTTAAGATAAGTTTTTTATATAAAATAGTTGTATATATAGAGTTGCGTAACTTTTTGTCTTTAGTAAAATTTTAATATTTTTAATATTTTTTTTTAATAAAGGTACGCAACATATATCGAAAAAGTAATAAATAAATTATTATAGACGAAAAACGAAACAGTGAAAATAAGCAATCAAATCCTCTCTCACCTGTTAGGTTGAATGGAAACCCAGCTCCCATCCCATCTGTCTATACATTGACTCTAAACACATAGGTAGATCAAATGGCATTCTCGTTGCATTGCACGTTTTGACAGATTCCTATCACGCGAGTAGGATGTTTGGAGGAAGAGATCCAGATACAAAGATTAAACGGGCCAATAATACTCCGACAAAATACCACCCGAGACCCAGAAAAAAGAGAAATTGTGGAGAAGCCATACACAGTATCTTAATAATAATTAGCTTCTGAACACTTCTTGCAGTAAAAGCACACCGTCCATTCATGTGTGCACGAAATTAAAAGCATTTCAGATATACTAGAGTACATTTATGAAAATGAGATATCTGAAATGTTTTGGGTAGTAATTACGAGCATACTATTACGCCAAAAAAATGTACAAATACATTCAACCAGAATTATTTGGCCGGAGTCGCAATTCTAGACTAATTAAAGAGGCTTTTTTTTTTTTTTTGGAAATGATAAAGTACTCTTACAAGAAAACCGAAAATTATTTTTTGTACTAATATCACATCATTCTGGTGATTTTTCTGCCTAAGATTTCTGCAATAATACTACCCCAATTTGTCACATATATAATTCCATCTCTATAGTGTTTATTTTTATTTTTCCTGAATTTTTTCCGGCATTATATACGTTGTCGTTTTACTCTTTGGTCATTTATAAAATTGCTAGAATGAGAAAAATAAAAACTCTGCTAATTCTCAAAAATATAATACAAAATATTTCCTACAAATGAAGATCCAAACTCACAGGGTCTTGCACGCTTTGAGAACTAGAGCTACTAACTATCCTCTGCGACGGCATCGCATCGTTAGAAAACAACGGTAACGGACGTTGCACTAACAAACGGTCACGATTAAAAGCACCGGAACTTTGAACGGCCGGGATATTCCGCCATAACGACCCCATTGGGCTCCCATTTATGGGCTGCTGCTGCTGCTGATGATGATGATAATGAGAATATGACGGAGAAGAACCATAACTGCTTCCATAAAACCTAGGGGTAGTATTGTAAATGCTGCTGCTGCTGCTGCTGCTGTTAGTATTACTCACATTCCACGAGTACTGGTGGTGGTAACTAGTCATGATGGGCGGCGGCGGCACCGGGGCGGAGGAGCCGAGGTGGTAACCTCCGTTGAACATGGCTGCGGCGGCGGTGGAGTGGAGGTGGGCCCGCTTGGCATGCTGCCGTTCCCTCTTGTGGGCGTTTTGGTGGCCTCCTAGGGCTTGGGATGTGGGGAAGTTCCTGCAGCAGTAGTGGCACTCGAACTTTCGGGTACTATCTCCTCCGCCGTTGTCGGTTTCTTTCGGTTCGGCAGTGGTGGTGGTGGTGTCACCGGAAAATGATTCGTCTGCGGTGGCGCCGGTGATGAATTCTTTGCCGAAGAGGCGGATGCCGGGTTTTTCTTTGGCGGGGCGGATGAAGGGGAGCTGAGAGAAGGACTCGACGTTCATGAAGTCGTGTGTTTCTCTCTCTAGGTTTTCCATGAGGAGTGAGAGAGGTGGGTGGTTTTAAATAGATAGGGGAGGGAAGGTGGAAGAAGTGCACCACCTAGGAGAGGGAAAGAGAGGAGAATCAAAGTGAAATATTTATACAAGTAAAATTATATATCATACAATTAATCAAAACGATACATTTAAAATAACTGGTGGTGAATATTCTTCCAGTTATGGTATGGACGCGTAATTTTGATTAGAGCAATTCTAGGGGTATAACTTTAAGAACCCCACTATTGGTACAGATGAGAGGGGACAGATGGGGTATAGATGGACACGGGGACCCACTTGTGGGTCCTACACGAATGATCCGAACTGTTCATTCATCTTAGAATAATTTTCCTAGTGCCTTTGCGAGAAATCATCTCAATCCGACGTTCGTAAGTGGTCGATCCAAAAACACCATGTTTCAATTAAAATAATTTTGAATGAAACAGGGTGTTTTCGGATCGACCACTTACGGACGTCGGATTGAGCTGATTTCACTCAAAGGCACTCGGAAAATTATTCTAAGATGAATAAATGGTTCGGATCATTCGTGTGGGACCCAAAAGTGGGTCCCCGTGTCCATCTGTACCCCATCTATACAGATTTCATCTCTACCTACAGATTTATCGTAACTTTAAAATCCCCATGTTCCCAACCGTTTAATCTACATGGGTCTACATGAGTCGAACGGTTTTGAACGAGTTAGTGTTGTTTTAAAGTTGTGTGCGTAAACTGGAAAAAAAACTTTTTTCTTGAAAATAAATACTCCCTTTGTCCCAATTTGTTTGCTCACTACGAAATTACGTGTAATTTTCAAACTAAAAATTAATGTATTTATCAAAATAATTTTTGAATTTTTTTTGCACCGTATTAAAGTTTTCAATGAGATCTATTAAACAAGATCCACATTGATTAGAAAATTATTTTTGCAAGTACATTAGTTTTTAGTTTGAAAATTACACGTAGTTTCGTAGTGAGCAAACAAATTGGGACGGAGGGAGTAGAATTAATTACTAGGGGGAGAATGTGATGATGTACTATGTATGGAGCCATATATGGAGGTATATATTGGTCTAACATCCGCCTCTCCATTTACAATGAAAACGAACTCTATTGAGTCATAGGCATGTTTTGAATTATAATTATTAAGGAGCTAGCTAGCTAGCACCTCCTTTATATCCTAATTAATTATAACTTAAATTATCTTCTTTATATATGTCATGCATGCTACTGAAGAATGAGATTGTTCCTTAGTGTTGCTATTAATGCAAGAGAATATTACGTAGTCCCTTGGCAAAAGAACCAAAATTGATTTTTTGGTTTATTCATTTTGTCTTTATTAAAAAAAATTGCATTTAGTAGTTTTGCATTAATTTTTTGTGATTTATTGGTTCCTCTCGATGAGACGAATCTAACAAGTATGAAATTATAGTGGAAATTAATTATTTTTTGAATAAAGCCAAAATTAAACCAATAAACCACATATTTTTTGCTTTATTCAAAAAAAAAATTAGTTTTGACAATAATTTTTTACTCTTTAGATTCGTCTCGTCGAGAGGAACCAATAAACCACAAAAATTCGATGCAAAACTAACATTTGTGAAAAAAAATTGAATAAAAACAAAACGAATAAACCAAAAAACCAGTTTATGTTCTTTTGCCAGAGGAGGAATTGCGATGCGGTTTTCTATGAGCTCCTGTGATTTGTATGTATTGGAGGAGGAATTGTGATGTGGTTTTCTATGAGCTCCTGTGATTTGTATGTATTGGAACTCTATTCCTTTCTCTCTCTTTTTTCTTTGGAACATCGTATTCCTTTTTATTGGATGAATAAAATTCTGTCTTTTAAAAAAAAATGTAGTAGTACTAGTACAATAAAAAGGGATCAGAATTGGTTTGAGGGCATGCATTATGGTCTTGTCGAATTGTTAATTTTTTCAAAACACTTGATCTAGCTCAACCTAAAATCAATCTCTTTTTCTAAAATAAATGGGTAAACACAGATTTTGTATGGATATGGATGATATATATACCAGAACTATTTCTATGAGGGATTCCTTACTTTGCTACGGTGCGGATCTCCCCTCTTCTGGTAATATTTTGATGATCCAAACCATTCAAAATGTTTAAAAACATGTTTTTCAGGATCACTGCGAGGAATCAGCAAAAAATGTAACGCCCCACGTAGATCACTGGCCCAGTACCCTAATTTGATCCACTAGCCACACCACATAACCCAAAATGCTTAAGCTCAAGATACTAGTAGTCTCTTACATGGTTTGTTATATGTCCAAGATCACTCATGTAAACAACCAATGTAGAACTAAATATCTTCTGCCCCCAAACCTGGAGTATTACAAAAAAGAATGACCTGGAATGGTTGTTCCAAGCAGTTTTTTACAAAATTGTATATATATTTAACTCTTAAAGACATGTTTTAAACATAATGAACTGTTTGCATCATCAAAATATGACTGGCAGAGGGGAAATCCTCACCGTAGCAAAGTAAGGGACCCCTCACTTGATCCTGGGAGTATAAATATGCGATTGCAGTTTAGTCAACATAAAAGAGAGTGCTCCTTTGTGATAATAAGGTGAGTTTCCTATATGATAAAATCAACATTTGATAAAATAAACAGTTGATTTAAGCAAACGAGCAAGCCATTTGATTTTAGCAAATGAGGAAGTCATTTACTAAAATCAACTGTTGATTTTATCAGATAAAAGCTCACCTAATTATTTTATTTATAACGGAAAAATACCTAGTGCTAGTATTTTAAAAGTGCTATTATCACGCCATTCAGAATAGATTTTCTTGTGACATCACTTGCTCGAGAACCTCCATATTCCTTGTTATACATCTCTAATGGGCATCATCAATTTGCAAGTGTTGATTATCTATGCAAAAGTTATTTATAGAGTTTGCAATTAAATTAAAGTTTTTTTTTTGAAGAGCAAAAATTTTATTAACCTTTGAAAACAAATTACAAAGATTAAACGGATCCAAGCAACAAGGCATTAGGACGGAGAAGGGACAGACCCATGAAGAATACTCCTCTCACACCAATAGATACCTGTCACAAGGGACCAAAAGGGAAACTGGCAAGGAGCCAACCAAAACCCCCAATAAGAATAGCACTGGCAATTAAATTAAACTTGATGTGAGCGGGCGCGATAACAAGGGTTATGTAGCTCGACCTATAAAAATCAAATCTTTCCAAAATAGTAAATGGTTAAGGTCATCTAACTTGATATTGTTGAAGATATCAAAAACAAAGTTATCTCTCTCTAATAGCTTAAGCTTTTAGATAATTATTGGTTAATAAAATAATATGGTATCAAACCCTCCCGTCTACCTAATGATTAAAATTTACACGTGTTTAGGCCACTTAAGAAGGGAAATTTGACTACACGTGATGGGGCGTGTTGAAAATATAACTAATAAAGTTATCTCTCCCTCTCTCCAAAAACTTAATTTTCTAGACGAGTTTGTGATTAAACAATCTAATAGATAGACATTGTAGGCGATATTTTTACACTATAAATTAATAGTACTAGTATTTTAAAAGTTCTTAGCATTTTAGTCTTGAGAACCTCCAAACATATTTCTCGTTACACTAAATTAAATGTAATAGGCATCATTTGCAAGTGCTGATTGTCTAAATTGATATGCAAAAGTCAATTATAGAGATTGCTTAATTAAATTAAACTTGTGAGAGTGAAATGACCAACTTTGTTGGTGGGCCTCACTCTCTCTATCTATCTTTAATTAGGACCAGCCCAGGCCCAGCTAGCCCTGGTGGTAGCAGTAGCTGTTGTTGGTTCTTTAAATCTGTTGCAGGGGTTCGTGCAAAGTGGTCCTCAAAATGTTCAACTTCACAGTTCACACCATTGCTAAGGTCGTAAGTATAATCCTCTCTCTCTCTCTCTCTCTCTCTCTCTCTCTCACTCTCATTTGGAAATACCCATTTAGAGTTACTGAGAAGGAGTATGTGTGTTGAATCTGTCATGAAAACCCGAAACGGAGAAAAACAAACCAACAAACCAACACCCCAAAAATCTATATGATTCTATCTGAGCATAAGCTTAACACACTGTAACGGTAAAGAGCAAAATAAGATTATATGTGGCATTCTCAAAGAAGCACACATTATTAGAGACAAAATTGGTGGAACCTAAAGGGAAACAAAACTCTAGTGGTACCCCTAAAAAAATCTCAAAACCCTAATACCAATCCAAGGAAGGTGTTTAGGGCTTTGTCCGTACTGGCAGTATTTTCCAACTTTTGGTTGGAATCCTTCCCACTTCAACCTAGGATTCCGGATATCTATAGATAAAGGGGAGCCCAAGAAAAGGTCAAACCGACCTTAAACGCTTAAATTTCTCGTGTTAATAGAACATCACTTAGTTTTTTGAATGAACGAACAAAATATCAGCAAAAATGTAGGGTTCCAATTGATCCACGAAATTGAAATTGTGTTAGATGACATCTTTGTACATCGATTCACACGAGACGTATCAGCAGATTTTTTTTGCACAAGTATTATCTGCCCTAGGAATTTAATTTTACATGTACATTTTTTCTTAGTCTCTCTGCAAAAACAGTACTCCCTCCGTCTTTTTTATAGCGCGTACATTTTCAATTTGGACTGTCCCTTAATAAGTGTGCGTTTTGAAAAGTTAGTGGATACATTTCCTATTTTGCCCTTAAAAGTAGATTCATTTTTAAAAGTTAGTGGGTATTATTATATTGATAAAGATAAGTAATGAAAAGTAGATATAAAAGTTGATGTAAGAGAAAAATAATTGAAATTTTCAATCAACACACTTAAAAAGGGACAGAGGGAGTATGCTTTATTCATGTAGCCTTGGCCCATTTTTGCAATTATTCCTACCACCAACTCCTCACAACTTCATGCTTCTGCCTTTCTTTTGCCATTCCAAAGACTAGTCTCTCTCTCTCTCTCTCTCTCTCTCTCTTGATAGATTCATAGTAGAGTAGAAATGTGTATAACTCTTTTCTATGTTTTTGGTTTTTAATGAAAGTGTAGTACCATATGACCATATAGCCATTAATAGATTGGACCATCTCATAAGTGGGCCACAACCAAACATGCCCTTAAAACCCACATATCTCTAAACCTAACAAAAACAAACCCCAATTCATCATTCATGCAATCCCTCTTTTTGGCCATTAAAGTCATAGTCACAGAGGTTGTGAGGGGACCATTATTATGTTTTCTTCCGAGTTCAATCAACTGCAACTTGTTCCCTCTTAAAGTAGAAAATGAGATCAGATGTGAACCCTTTTTTTCTTTGCTACTTGTTCCCATTTCCTTTTGCCATTTGCTTTGGCAACAAACACATAGTACTCTGTGCTTTGACCTATCCAAAGTTGCTTATTTAGCAGTTGGTATCTATGAATTATATAGTAACTAGGATGAATGATTTGGCCTCCAAGTACCTCATGCCCTGCTTGTAACCTCAAAACGGCCTCATTTACAAGTGCACGCCATCATTACACATTTGCAATTCTAGATCTTTCTCAAGATGTCATGCATGACGTACCGAGTGTCACATACCTTCACGTGGCTAAGTAGTGCTATCCTGGCATCCACGGAGCACCGACTACTCAACCATAAAGGACTGGCCTTGGTCCAGACCGTCCAGCCCAACCGCGTTTGGCCCACTTGGGCTGTGCACTAAGCTCTTGACTGAACCTAGTATTGTCCGCTAGGCTGACTCTACTATTCATGATTTGGCCCGTCAATCCGTAATCCTTATTCTGCCCTCCACCGTTTTATTGTCGGGTTCTTTATTAAAAGGTTCATGTATATATTTTCTTTCGCTTATTATGTAGGAAAATGTAGCGTCATCAATTGATTTAGCAAAACACATGCTAGTGGTATTGCAAACAACTTGGATGTTATTTATTCAGAATTGTACGTCAAAATGTATACACTTGTGTGGTCCAGAGACTCTAGACTAGGTTTGGTGTGAGCCACACGATGGTCCACACCCAAAGTGGACCTAAATAGTCCACATTTTGTGATTTTTTTTTTTTTTTTTGCTTTTATTAGAGTTCAACTAAATAAGTGCTTATAGTTACGTCGGAAACAAAAATCTAGCTCTCTTTGAATATGTAATGTCATGGGTTCAAAAAGTCAAGCATTCAGCATTATAGATGGGCTCGGATCAAAAAAAAGAAAAAAACATTATAGATGGAACATATATATCCGACGCAACTTGTATGATCCCGAGATATGAAATCCCTGGAAATTCTATATTCAGTCTATCAAGAACTAGTGGATATGACTATTTGGCCCCTCCCATTTTTGTCCTCGCGTGTTTTGCAGAAGGATGAAATAAGAAATTCATGTCACCATACCAACAAAGACAAACACTCAATTTATTTTCTCTCCGCCATTTCTACATTACAATGTAGTTTAGATCCTACCAATATCTTATGAATTCTATATCCTATCTTTTTATCTTCGAGTAAACATACAAGCCCTTTTTTTAGATAAAGAAATAAAAATATCATTAATAATCGCAACCTAATACAAACCGAGTTCCTGCAAGCTGAAAACTAAAATACATAGAAAATTCGAACCACAACCAAAACAATATAACAAAATAACTAACGTTTCCATCACTGGTGTCCGGATGAGGAACGAAATAGGCAAGTGCGTGCTTGGCCAAAAGATGCTCATACAAGCCCTTTGAGAAATCGTAGAACCACAGCTCAAGCCAAATACTAAATTATTTGTTTGTCTGGACTCTGGTCCTCTTTGCATCCCTAGTTAAGGATCAGTACAGTGTAAATGTGTAATTCTCTTTAAGCATTATCTAAAATGAGTAGGTCTGATTCGTCTCTCACTCTCATAGGTGGCTTGAGAATGACATTGCCACTGATAAACTCCTGTCTTGGGATCTTAATTCTTACTTTTTTGGCAACACTTGTTTGTGGACGAAATGGGTTGGGATCTAGCGTTTTCATATCCTCTTCACCAGCTTGTTAGATGTGCACTAATATGTACAGTTTTGATCATCATAGTACATGCTTAGTTGTTTTCTTGAACAGAAAATTTCAAAAACTTGTATCTAAGTCAAATTTGCGCACATTTCAACTAATTTTAGAGGCTAGCTCAATCCCACCATTCATTTACAAGGAGCCTAATTTATAAAGTCGGAACAAAGTTCCGTATATATACCGGTCCCCAAAGAGAATTGATAGCACTTAATTGAAAGTTTCGAATATAATCTTAGGAGGAAGTAAAGTCTCAGGTCTTAATCACTCGGGAAACCTTTTGATTAACAAAACCGAAATTGGATGCATTTAATCTCGTGGGAACCACTTTCGTCCCCGAAAGTGAAAATCAATAAGTTGTACCACAGTACATTTTTCTGATGAAATTGAGACTTGTACATTATCTGTTACTGTTGGAAAGGATAATGAGGATCAAAGCATAATTTGAATTATTGTTTTTATTCAATAGTTGAGGAAAACACAACAAAATTTGAACTTCTTTATTTTTTGAGAATCAACAGATAAATATAACCAACCGATTTTGAAAATCACGTCGTTCACGTTCTCATGTGGGAAACAAGAAACTTTTAACATTTACAAGGAGAGACCTCCTAAAATAATTTGGCATGAACATCAAAACTGGAGCATCTAAAAGTTATACTAATTTGACAAAGTAACCACCAATCTGATACTTTTTAATTTTACTACTCCCTCCGTCCCATAAAGTTTGTCCGGCACGGAGTCCAAGGACTCAAAAAAAAATAGGCTTTCGTCAATAAAAAAATTATTTTTTTTGCACAAATTATTAGGTCAATGTTTGTTCTATTATTTTGTGGAAAAAAATTAATATTTTTTTGACAAAGAACTAATTTTTTTTGAGTCCTTAGACTCCGTGCCGGACAAACTTTGTGGGACGGAGGGAGTATATCGGATATAGTATCCGTTGAATATATAATTCCACAAACTGTGAAATATACAATGTCATAGGGTTGGTGGTATTATTATAAATCTCATCATCTCGACGAGATTTCGATCATAAACGGACGGCCCAGATCGTGCACAGCAGCTGTTGTGCAGCTTATGCACAACAGCAACCCAAGTCCGTGATTACATATCTTTTTATTTGAATTAGTCTTGTTAAACATAATAAACAGAAAGTTAAGGTTATGAGACATTCCTCTTGTTCCTTTCATCACATGTGACTTCTATATATAGCACTTTAATGTTTGGAGTAGTAGATATTTGTAAGCAGATGAGAATATATATATGTGGATGCAAGGAAAACCAGTGAATGCTAAGTGGAGATGAGAATTTGAGAGCCCACCACTTAATTTGTTGTCCCAAAAGAAAAGTACATGACAAGGAAAAAAATAAAACTTATGATAACCCTTTTAACTGTCAATATAAGGATGCCACTTTGAACTCTTTAAGAACTTGATGTGTTTGATCATTGTTGTCTGGAACTTAGCCCTCTATGGACCACTAACCCCACGTACATCTTTTTCACATGTTAGCATTAAGTATCATGAGGGAGACAATATATATTCTTCAATCTTAGCTTATATGTATATAGGTTTTAAATAATAGTATTGGGGTGGGTAGTGGTAAGGGTAGAGGTGTAATAGTATCGAGAGTATCAAACGACACATAATTGGAATCGGTTGTCGTAGTCATGAATGTTGATCAAACATTATAATCTAGATTAAAAAAATTTTAAGTGTCGAAATCACGCATAACGGTCCAGTACTGTTGATCTTTTGTGAGTAGGGATCAATCATGTACTGTTATAGTCCATGCCCATGTCCATGCCCATGCCCATTCTTTGTGGTCCTTCAAATTTCAGAGAGAGGGAAGGAGAGGAGGTATTGAGAGAAAATATGGCTTGAATTTCAAGAGAGAGAGAGAATGTGGTTTGAAATTTTTGGTGTGGTAGGCCGGTGGAGGAAAAGAGTAGAGAGAGAGAGGGAGTTGGCAGGGAAAGAGATAAAATGTAATATGATGGCTGGGACAAAAAATATAATTGGGACAAAACCCGCTCTGTATTGTAATGTAGATTTTAACAAATCTATCGTAAAAGCCCTTTAAAAAAAGAAAAAGCTATATTGTAAATCTAAGATAATTAGAAGAGAAAACTGTGGTCTATCTGAACTTGTAAATGCTGGAATTTTAATTACTGTTCCATTCAACAAAATCAAAACAAAAAGGGTAAAAATCACTTAGACCCCTTCATCTATCACTCTTTCATACATATACCCCCTCATTTTTAAAACTCGTCAACCACACCCCCTCATCTTTCAACCTATGTGAAATGCCAAACGGCATCTAAAAGTCCTGTAATTTGACCATAATACCCCTTCATTTATAAGGGCTAGGGAGTTGGGGTTTTCATTTTTGCAGTACAACATTACGGTCTAACTCTCTCTCTTCTCCCTCTACAATGAACAAGTGCTAAAAAACGTAACCTTACGATCGATGTAACTAGTGGTGAGTTAGGGTTAAGCCCAAACCTCTCCAATCTCTCTCTCTTTTGCTCTCTCCTCGACGATCGACATGATTATAAAGAAGTCGAACACCATGAACAACCAGCCCATCACCGATTGTACGGCCAAGCTGTTCGATTGTCATTTTTTCTTTTCCCATTAAACTCCATCGCACTCTTTCGTATCAATGTGTCTATTTAGGTTATTTTTTTTAATTGTTGCGGTGAGTTTTCAATTCCTTTGTTTTTTTTTTTTCATTTTTTTTATCCAAATGTTCTATTTGAAAATTTTGGGTTTCGTTGTTTAAAGTTCACTTGATGGTATTTCCAAAAGTAAATACGGTGTTGGGCTCAACGCTAAGCCGGTGGACTTCGCCCGGCCACCAGGATCTGCCCAACGGCTACCTCTTCAACCACATCCCTCTGTTGCCTAGACAACCAGCAATTGGCTGCCTCCGCAGATGATGATCCCAAATAATCTCTCCGATCGTTCGTCGGGATGGTTTTAAATTGTCCCTCTTTTGGCCACTCGTCAAATTAGGGTTTCTTTTTGGAATGATGTGTTGATATGGTGGTTGACTGATTGTAGTTGAAACAAGGTATCATCTCATAAAACTGAAATTTACTTTTGTTCTTGTCTGAGAAGCTAAGTTACTGCAATTTTAGCTGTCAATTTCGATTTTCACCAGTTTCATTTCTGGAGACTCTTTTGTCTCTCATGGCGAGGGGGAGAGGTGTTGGCTGGGGATGGATGAGGGAGAGAGAAAGAGAGAGGAGGAGGAAGGGGACGTTGGCTGGGATGGAAGAGATGAGGAGGGGGACATTGGCTGGGATGGAGGAGAGGAGGAGAAGGGTTTTCAAGTGAAGAGATGAACATGAGGGTAAATGTAAAGTCCGTGATTTTACTAATTACTTATTAATTTGGATATATATACATATATATTTACATGTATATATATAGATTTATATATTTCTATGATTTTTGTGTATTATTTCCTAATGTGTTAATTAGGCATGTGAATTATGCAATATTTATATTTTGGTTCCTAATATGTTAGTTAATTATCTAATTGGGTTTCCTAATTCGCATTATTCCTAGCCTAGATTGGGAGGACAAATCAAATCAAACATTTCCTTGTGTGATTATCCTCTCCTAAAATTTCACTAGCTATTTAATTTGCCATAAACTCATCAAATGATTTTGTCTCTTTCCCTAATTCATTAACACTTTTCCCATTCTTTTTATTCTATTCTCCTATATCTATTCCTTTGAAACGCACGGCTGATTTTCTCTATACTCTTTATCTCGCTCTCGGCAAGTCTCTCTCTCGGCTCTCATTTCTTCTCCTTCGGTAAAAACAAATCGTCTATTTCTTTCATTATATTTTTCTCTCTCTCTCGCTGTGAATGTTTCTCTTATACTAGAAATAAACTCTTCGTAGATTTCCCGTCTCGGTGAAGCAATCGATTTTAGTATCTGTCGGGCTAGAAACTTCGGACGAAAGGTAGGACCTTGAAACTTACTTTTTACATAGGTTTTACTGCTTTTGTGTTTTCATGTATACATAAATATATTGGTGATATACATATGATGGAAAAATTGGTAGTCGTGGTTATGTTTCCAACCGATAAGATTTTATAAGTTTAGAATGGAACCGAAGAGACGAAAACCGTTATTACGTGCAGTTTCTGTTTTATAAAATTCGGACACCTTCGAGTTAGAATCTGAGAGAATACTACACAGTAACATTGTAGATCTTGAAAAGTTGAGCAACTTTGGTATAGAACTCGTCGCGATCCGATGTACGTAGAATTAGTTATGAATTTTCGAACCTGACTGTGCTGTGCAGTTTCAGACAGATTTACTGTGGCATGTTAGAACCCGTTTTTACCTCGTTTAGAGTGACATCTAGCATTAGCATAAAATAGAAAGTTTGTTCTAAATTTGATTGTCTACATCTCTGTTGAATTTCATGATTTATGGAGTTAATTTACTATTTTTAGTAAACTGAAATTGATAGGTCGATTTATGGCGAATATGTTGACATTTGTTTTGTTTTTGTTTTTTCTTCCATTCGTTATATTGTTGGATTTATGTGACCATTGGACTCATGTAATCTGCGAACCATAGATTTTAATGTGTTGAATATAAAGTTTGAATCGTGCGAGTAAGTAAAAAGAAAAGGGTTTTAGCTTTTAATCGAATCGTGGGTTGGGACGAGTTATCCGATGTCGGTCTTGGGCCATGCGCAAATATTCCCAGAGGTCATATAATCGTGCCATGGGCCTGAAGAGTTAGGCATGGTGGACGGGAGCCTAATAGATTGTCTATTTGCGATGGGGATCGATACTGGATAGATTGTAGTTTGGATTGAAGAAAAATTGAGAATTGTGAGATGATATGGAACAAATGATTGAGGGTTGTAAACTCATGGAGTTGAGAATGAATCCACTGAATCCACCGTGATGAGTTATTTTGTTTTGAGCTGCCCTTTAAATTGGAAATGTGTTGTTTAAATCTAATATTCCTCGCATTTAAATTTGTTGGTGTTATTACTTGTCGCATGAGTAAACTTTTGTAAAGAGATTGTTTTGGGTGTTCTACTGAGTGTAATTTTACCACTCACGGTGCTACCTTTCTGTGGCCCTGGTGTCCCCAACGCTAGATACAGAACGAGATGAGGAGCCGGCTGCTGATTTCGAAGCGATGGAGCAGTAGGATGGATACGGAGTGGGGGAGCCATGGCTATACCAGTAGTTAGATAGTTAGATGGCTCTGATTTTCCTTTCAGTTAAATTTTAAATAATGTCTAAGTATTTTTAGACAATGATTTGAGGTTAATTTATTTCGGTTGTAATAAATTAGCTACTTTTCAGTTTATTGTTGGAGAAATTCGGAATTTGAGATTTAATAAAGTTTTTTATTTCTAGAATAAATAAATGAAATTATTTATTAACGTACCCAATTTTTGGGCGTTACAGTAAATGTGGCATGAAAATATGTATTTGGATGGAAGTAGCCTACTTCTGTTAAAAATATGGACGGAAGAGTAACGGAAGGGTGTTGAGTGATACGGGTTGAAAGATGAGGGGGTGTGGTTGATGAGTTTTAGAGATGAGGGGATGTATGTGTGGAAGAGTGATACATAAGGGGGTCTAAGTGATTTTTACCCAAATAAAAAGGAGTAAAAATTGGAGAGGAATTTTACAGTTTGCAGACTTTTGGTGGAATCCAAATTTGTTCACCCTCGCCCAAAGAGGGTGAACAAAACCCTCCTAGCTCCGGTCCCGACGTCAATGATTGGAACCATTCATGTTGTTTGGAACAATTTTGTTGGAGGGCACGCAAAAAATCTGCTAAATCGGACCGCGGAAAGTGGTTGAATTTTGAGCTTAAAATGTCTACTTTTTGTTCTTTAAACCCAAAGAAGAAAAATCTGGTTTTTTAGCTCAAACCTCAACCACTTTTCACCGTTGGATTTAGTTGAATTTTTGCATGCCCTCCTAGAAAATCTTTCTGAACAACATGAATGATTCCGATCATGGACGTCGGCACCAAAGCTAGGAGGGTTTTGTTCACCCTCTTTGGGCGATGGTGAACAAATTTGAACTCCTTTTGGTGGCCTGATCCCGCATATTAGTTTGTACTTTGTAGACATCGTTCAATAATTGATCAGCCCATTTAATTTTCCGTAGCATAAGTCGGTGAAGTATCGATGTCACAAGATTTTCCCAAGATTTGAAAAACCCTCGACCATAAATGTATATTTTCGTCTGTCAAATATGTCTTCCATATGTGGTATCAAGCCCATGATTGAAACGGGTAAGAGAATAATTCAAATGTCCCATCACAAAAATTAAGTTGCTATAAAATTTTGACAAATTAATTTGGTAAATTAAAAAATGTGTAAATCGTTTTAAATTGAAGTATCGGACTCGAACGTTATCGGTTGCACTGTAATGTAGAAAATATTAGTAAATATTAAAGTTTTCCCTCCCTCTAATATATAATTAAACTTGTAAATAAGTTAGAGATTAATAATTAATATGGTATCAGAGGAGTCAATAAATTTTGTGTTCAAACCTCACCGTCAAACAACCAATTAGGGTTAGCTCAGTTGGCCAGGACTCTTCCATCTCACTAGGAGGTTAGGAGTTCGAATCTTCCCGCCTGTATGTAGAGAGACTTTTACTTTATTTGTTTTTACCATGTAAGTTGTTGGGCTTTGTTATCCCGTGGACTCTCACAATTGATGTAGTGTCATTGAGTTACTTTTTACTAAATGATCTCTTCTATCGATTGAAAAAAAAAAAAACCAACCTCACCGTCAAACTTCTCTGTATCGTTCCAAATTTATCGGATGTCCCCGAAAAAAAAACCGCACTGTCAAACTTAATGATTCAAAATAGACTTATGGAGTAGATTAGTTCCTAAATTATAGTCATACATGTTTCAATTTCGTCCTTTAAGGTTTTTGATTTGTTTCAATTTGATTTTTTCTAATTACAAAGAACTCCTTCAAGTTTATGTGATTATACTTTGTTCCGCTAAAGTTTATAAGCTTATACTGTATTTACTTAAGTTAGGTTTTTGAACATTTTAAAGTTTTTTTTACATGTGTTAGAGTACTGTCGTCCTATCCAATAGATATTTATTTAAATTCTACTTAATTAATAAATCTAACTACTCTTAATATATTTGCAATAATAAATTTATCATGGCTATTTCAAATATGACTTCTTCAGGTTTATTTAAAGCTAAATATATTTTCTTTATCTTCTGCGTACAGTGTAGAGAGGTGTTGATTTCCATTATCTAGTAAAAAAGTGTATGTAGAGGTGCTGATTCGATTTCTAATTCAATTATTAGGTTTTCTTTACCAAAAATTATATGCCTTATTTTGCTTATTGTTTCTAATTGATATTTATATTTTATCTTTTAGATAGAGGTCCTTTAATAATCCTATTAAAGTATCACTTTGTTCAATTATGATTTGTAGAGAAATGCTTTTATTTAAAATTTTAATTGTGATTTTTCAATTTATCTTATGGCCATAAATATTGTTATATAGTGGTCAAATTGGAAACCAGTCTCGAATACCATAAGCAAACCTAATACAAGATTTGTTAATAATTGTAGTGGGCTTTTATATCATTTAATAGAGTTTTTATCCTTACAGTTGTAATTTGTAATATGACAGATATTTTAGTAGAGGACTTAATTGATACGGGTTGAATACTTCAAGGACTAAATCGACTCAAATAAAATTTTGAGGACAATATTGGAATTTTAGTAATTCTTCAAGGACTAAATCGACTCAATTAAAATTTTGAGAACCAAACTAAAATTCACCTATATAACTATAGAGACTAAAATAGTAGATAAATCTTACAAATATTTACACCTTTTTAATCCACTTATAGAGGAGAGCTTGATTGCTCATGAGGGAGCCTTGGTAAAGATATAAATATTAAAGTTAGAACTCTTATTAATGGCTATGTTTGGGCTGTCAAAACCCGCAACCCCTAGTTTGATTGCCCGCTTAGTATTTAGTCATAAAAAGTCAAGCAAGTTAAAATCCTAGTACATGGATGGACCACATGGTGGCTGACTTAAAAAATCCTCAACATTACTACACAGTGTATATTTATTGTTATAGAATTGATCCCTTAAAATTTAGAAAATTGGCTTAGATACCTACCAAACTTAAATAGTTGCGCTCCTTAGTTATGGTTAGTGTGCATTTGAGACTCCTTCATGCCATCGTAAAGATTCATCTTGTCTGAATTAACATCCAAACGATTATGAATTCATTGTATTTGCCAAAATGGGCACGTAAAGTAATAATTCCTCGGATTCACAATAAAAATATATATATATATATATATATAACACTTGTATGAAATCTATAAAAATATTTTATCCTCTCTTTTTACCTCGATATCTTGCTATGTCTGAATCAGTTTATGCCCTCCTCAATTTATCCACGAAAGACAAATCTCACTGTCCGCTAACCGTGAAATATTCCATTTGATTCAAAAAAAAAAAGAGTTTTGCCATTATTCTTAACCCCAAGGAGTTGGTTTGGTGGTCAAAGCTTGTCACTTAGAGCCCCTTTGGCTACAGAGGTGAGAAAATAAAAGAAAAGAGTATGGTTTCATTTAATGATTAGAAAGGAAAAGAAAATATTGTGGTCTCTCACCATCTCATTTGGATAGACAAAATGGGAGAGAGTCGTTTCTCTAATGCCAATACTTAATTTTACCAAAATACCCTAGTGTGAGGTCCTGATCGACAGCTTCTTCTTCTTCTTCCTCGTAGCATCTATAGATCAACAGAGAGAGAGAGAGATACCCAACATCAAATGCACTCGATCTCTTCTTCTTCTTCGCAAAGAATCATCAAACCCTAGCAACATTTATCGATCGACAACTTCTATCGATTAGAATCGATAGCTTCTTCTTCCGAGCACTGCCCTGCTGCTACCACCGTACCTGCCTCGTAATCTTGCAGTGGTGATTGTGGGCTAAGGACACGAAGTGATGGTGCGGTGATAGTGAAAAGAGCGGCGTAGCAGAAGTAAAATCGAACATTGAACTCCTGCAGCTCTCTTTCTCACGGAATCCCACCAAAAATGGGTTAGAAACAACATGGGGGTTTTAAGGGGTTCTCTTCTCTCACCTTCGCCCTCCTTTTTCTCACCCTCTCTCACCTATTGTGCCATCCAAACATGGGTGAGAAAACCCTTTTCCCTTGGTTTCCTTTCTTTTCTCCCGCAAACCCCTCATCCAAAGGGGTTGTTAGGTGTATGTTTCTTTCCAAGGTCTCAAGTTCGAAACTTTTCTGTGCTATCAACTCATTTAAAGCCAGTCCATATAGAACTTTGTTCTAACTGTAACTGGGACTCCTGCTAGTATACATCGAATCTGGTCACCTAAGATTAATTAATCGAAATTCGCATAAACTGGCTTTAATACTTAGTTATCAGGAACAGAAAAATTTGGCCGTTACATTCCACCTCCTAGAGCCATGGAACACATGCATGTAGGTTAGTTTTGAAATTTCGCATTCACATAAATTTGTAGTACTTGCTTCTGTATCCCCACATGCACGTGGGGTCGTAGCCAGCACTCAATCACCTTTGGTAACTCTTTGGCAACATCAAGTACTGGTCCCAAAACAAGTACTTATAGCAGCTCATATATGTACCTGTTTGTTTCCATGTTTGTTAATCTTCTTTTGCACTGCTTCCTCCACACATAAAAATCTTGTCTTTTTCTTGCAATAAGTAGAGGATAGGCCCCTTGACATCCACAACTAAAAGGAAACTCGATCATGTGGCATAGGTGGACAATGTAGTAATCAAGTCTACAAATATGGAGTAACCACTTATAGAAACCTTTTCTTTTCAGAACTAGTTATAGAACATCATTTTATTTCCTCCCCTTAATTACTCAACATTCATATGGTATGTATGATCTGTACCAGAGGTGTTTTAGGCCAAGAGTTAGTCCGATTGGTAAGTGAGTGAGTTTGCTCCCCACACGACCAGGTTCGATTCTTGAAGTACTCAGGTCGCAAGAAAGTAATTTCTTGTATGACCTATCTTTAACCGGACCGATGAGGAGATTAGTCAAGGTGCGCGTAAGTTGGTCCGAACACCCCTGACTGTCGAACCAAAAAAGAGAGAGCAAAAGAAAAGGAGAGCGAAACACTCTGTTAATTAACTAAAAGAGTGAGTGAAAATGTGGCTGCAAAAATAGGTAAACTATAGTTGGCTGAGAAGGAAATTTTGTATCCTTGTCGTTTGTATCGAAAGTAACCAAAATGAAAATATGGATTGCTAGAACTTGAGAATTCCTTCCAATTCCTCAATCAAGCTGGAGTAATGAAATAATATGGCTGGAGCACCGGATTATTATAGGATAAAAAACAAAAAAACCATGCTATAGAAACAGAAGAAAAGACCAGTGCAAGGTATTGGGCTCAACATTTTGATAAACGATGTGAATTCCATATTAGTTGTCACATCCTTTCCTTCTGAAAGTACCGTTGATTATTCAATTCTTATGCTTTTAAATCAAAAAGCTGTCACATTTCAATATCTCATTAATCTATTGGCCAGTTTTTTTATAAGCGGTAAATGGTATTTGGGTCAGCTTAAGTACAACTCAACTAATTCAGGCATGCCAAAAGCATGTTATTCACATAGAGACCTCGCTGCCATTGTCCAAAGAACTTTTATCTATGAGGAGAATCAAAGTAGAGGCTTGTGCTTGCAATGCTCTCTTACCTCCTCTTTCTAGCAATTAGCCAAACCCAATTTGGCCTACTTGTTTTAATTATTCAAGTTTTGTACTTTAATGTTTTTTTTTTTTTATCTGTTTTTGTACTTTAATTCAAAACAAGAAAAATGGAGTAGGAGATATTTTTAAAAAAGAAAAATTAAGGATGTCCTACTGGGCTCAGGCTAGATTAAAGTGTGTGGGCTTACGATTGGCCGAGCAGCAATACTCTTTCATCTATAAATAGAACCAACATCAACACTAGTACTTATCCATTGCCATGGGCCCATCAAATCGGATTGACCCATCAATACAATTAAAAGGCCGGCTAAGGCCCATCTAATCTGGCCCAGTATGAACATCCACATTCTTCGCATGTACTGCACGGCGATACGTATATTTCAGTGCAAGAGCGTATTACCGGGCTACTAGTTGTTCAGGAAATCGCAACATTTGAAAGTCACAGAGTCAGATTACAAGTAACATGGAGAATTCTCAAGGTACTTTCGTATGATAATTTTCCTTTTCTCTTTACTTTCTCTGTCGAAATTGTCCGCTGAGTGTGAAAATTGAGACTGTGAATCTCGGGTTAGGGTTTGACAAGTCTTGATTATCGATTTCTATTAGAGAGTGTTTGATTAAAGTTACATTTTTTGTTCGGAATTTCATCTTGCTTTTGCTGGAATTGATAATCCTGTAATTTTTAAAACTACTGCCAGCTGAGAATATAAGATGCTTTGAGAAAATAGATTGGAATTACTACGGGTGTAATAATGCACAAGTGGAACATAATTTTGATTCTATGGTGAAAGGAACTATCTTGTTTATAACATTCACGAATTTTGATTCTCTGGTAAAAGGAAGTGAAGGAACACTCTTGTTTATAACATTCACGGGTAAAGTTCATTTTGTGTTGTACATATCTTTGTATAGCAGTGAATGATGTAGTTGTCTAATGGTGTACTTTGTTGGGCTTGCTCAAACTTAGCAGCTGGAATGGTAATCCCACGCATTGTGTTCGGTGGGTCGCAGGGTCTAGAATAGCAGTACATCAAGTTAAAGATGTAATAATATTTTGTCAATCACAATCCTGATGGATGTATCGGATCTCGAATGAGAATCAATCTGTATCATCTGCTTTTTCCCTGGCAGTGTTTTCAAATCTAATTGTTTTTTCCATTTCATAAATTATAGCGGGGATATGTATTGCGTATAAGATATGTTAACCATAATTAATTTACAATTAAAAAGTAGTTATCCCTAATAACATCAACAAACTTTGCGTTTATCATAAAAAAGATGTTTTTAAGATGCAAAATTTCAAGCCTCTCAGCTAGGATCTATCATTTTGAGGTTTCCTGCTGCCTTAGACATGAAAAACAAGAAGAGCCGACACACAATCAAAGTATGGTTCTCTCTTTTATTTAAGCCCGACATTGAGGTTTGATTTCTTTCAAATAATAGTAGGGTATGTACCGAATCAGGATACGCATACATATCGTAGTATATGCCTACCGTATCCTAGGGTTTCTATACAAAATGGATACGAGGTGGAATACAATATTCATATCATTTTTCGAAGGAGACGTATCATATATCGTATGTTTTTAACAACTGTGATCCATGCTGAAGTCAAGACCAAGGCTTCTCAATGCAGGAATATTAAGCTTACTTCTTTGTCTTCTTTGCTTTGCCAAAATTTGCATATTCCTCCGTGTATTCTAGTTGTTTTCTAGATATTTTGGTTTTTTTTTTTTTTTTTTTTTTTTTGTAAAGGCTTATGCCCAAGTGTTTTGTAATTCTGGAGGTTCTCCTCTATTTTGAGCTTTCTAATAAACGGTTTAGTTACCCAAAAAAAAACTATGATCCATGCATAGATGAGTTGATTTTTGTGGTTAAACTGGGGTTTATAACTTTTGGTGGCTATTGATAAATGTGAATTAGGCCATTGTATATTGCAAATTTGTAATATTTTAAAGTTTCGATTTAGCGTCTTCTTAAGCCATGCAATTCTTCTGCTGAAAGTACTTGTAAGTTGCTACTAGTGGCACTTGTGCAAGCACGAAACCTATGTAGACACTATTATTTTGATTGGCATTAAAGTGATCTACTAGAACACTGCAGTAACGAGTATTTCCTATTTAATTTATTGGCCTCTTTTCCAGATGTGTGAATATGACCGAAAAAAACACTACTTCCATGCTCAGACGCATTTTAGTGAATTGTGCAGCCCAGGTTTGTTTTCTTGCACCAATTTGGTGATTAATGACATGATTCTTTTGAGGATTTGAACATTTTGAATATTGGGTAGAGCACTTGCCTTGTTCAGTTGTTCTTGACCCATAAGTTTGTTAATGGAAACAGGGAGAACATACCCAGTAACCCAGCAGAGAATTTCTCTCTCTTTCTCTCTCTCTTTTCGGTTTTTTCCTGCAATATTGCTGGATGTATGCAGTGTGGTTACGAAATGAATGCTAAACTTTGTCTTATAGTGGTGCACTTGGATATGCACCCAACATAGGCGGAATGCAAATGTTCAAATAAAGTTATAAGTTTGCCTTGGCTATCTATGTTCTTCTATGCTTGATGGAAATGTATATAGAGTTGTAGTGCAAGCATTTACATGCTCTTCATTGCATGTTTTACATATCCGGCTTTGTCATTAAGTGCTTAGTAGCTTCAAATGGTATCTTTACCATAGAAAGTGCATTGTTGCTTCCATGTTTTTACACATTCTCGTGTCTAAATTCACACAATCGCACACACATTTTAGCACTCCATTCTGCACTTCGTTTTGTTTGAACAAGTCTACGATAATCTTGGAGATCTCATTTGAACATTGTCAAACCTTGCATCTACAATTTTGTCCATCTCTCATGCCAATTTTTTTTTTATTCAATCGTAGTGACCAGCGATGCTTTATAGGACAGAATGTTGGCCTGTTAGGAAACAACATGTGAGCAAGTTGAGTGTAGCAGAAAGGAGGATGTTGAGGTGGATGTGTGGTAGGACTAAACGAGACAAGGTTAGAAATGAAACGGTTCATGAGATGGTAGGTGTAGCACCTATAGAGGAGAAGTTGAGGGAAAATAGGCTAAGGTGGTTTGGGCATGTCTACCGTAGACCTGTATATGCAGTAGTTAAGAGAACGGATATGATAGCTTTGGGTAGTGTAACGCTACGGGGAGGGGAAGACCTAAATTGACATTAGATGCGGTTGTGTGCAAAGATATGAGTATAATGGGTTTGAGTGAACAAGTGGCCCTTGATGGAGCTCAATGGAGAAAAAGGATTCATGTAGCCGATCCCAAGTAATTGGGACATAAGGCTTGGTGTGGTTTGGTTTGGTTTATTCAATCGTAGTGACTTCTATATTTCACTTTCAGTATTCATAGTGAGTTCTGTAGCCGACTGGAATGCCCAGCGTCTTATTTCAAGTGGGGCCAGACCAATGCTACGAGCTTCTGTAATTCAATGGAATCTTTGTAAAGTTGATCATTGCGGACTTGAGAATTTAAAGTCTGTTTAGGAGTCATGAGAGTGTCATGATTTGTTTGTGGAACCACATTTGGTTTGACCACTTGATATTCTGGTGGCAATGTTCTCTTCCCTTATTTTCCCCTATGGTTTGACCACTTGATAGTCTGGTGGCAATGATCTCTTCCCTTATTTTCCCCTATGATATTACTAATCGTAAGTTTATATAACAATGTTCTTCCAAAGCACATGAAGAGACTGAGGCAAAATAAGAAGCTTTCTGTCTTGAAAGATATTGACCATACATGCCTCCCCATTATATGCTATTCGGTGGAAGGTGCCAACTGTGTGGGTTATGTTCTCTATAATTTCGCAATACAATTTTTATCGATTTGTGTGGATGACCCATACAGTGTGTGCTAATGTTAAATTGCACACAGTTAACAGGCAGTTCCTTCCTTTTTTCCTATGTACTTAATGGCGTCTCCTAGGGGTTTGGAAATGTGCTTGCTAAGTAAACTCAGGCCTTGTTTCCCTTGTGCTAAAATGGGAAATTTCATAAAATTAACCCGTTGATTATATGGGATTTCCCATTTTAACACATGGGAAACAAGGCCTCAGTGCTGTATGTCTATCTTTGTGTGCTAGTGTGCTGAATGTTAAGATGGGTTATACTGCTACTATTTGGAGTGTCACAAAAGACTTAAACTTTCATACCCACCTCAAGACTGTCATATTCGTTGTACTTGTATATTTTTGTCATTGTAGTTTGCTTACTGCTGTAAGAATGACATTTTTTTTTTGTGTGGAAGAAAGAAGAAACAAAGGTCCTGAGAGGGAATGTACTGTATAAACACTTGTACCGATTCTCCCCTCTAGGTAGAAGCACATCTCCTTTTAGTTGGGGGTGTCTCTCTCTCTCTCCCCCTCCCTCCCTGGGTAAAAGCACATCTTCTTTTAGTTGGGGGTGTCTGTTGGAAGACGTCAATCATTTGATTGGTGGATTTCTGACAGTACTCAGAGACTGTCCATTGGAACTATAATTGAACGGAGAATTCGATCAAAAGTAGCTACAGATATGTAGTAAACTGCAGGCAGGGCTATGTTTTAGTTTTCTCTCTACGTGGCTTCTCTGGGATTTCACTGCTAACTGAAGAGGTTCACGTGGAGTTGCTGATAAAGAACTGGTTTGTGCCGCATTGTTATAATGACAGTTGTGTCTATGCAGGCAAAAGACTATGGGAGTTGTGTAGCAGCGAAGGTTCCACAAGTTGAACGTGATATGTGTTTGAAAGAATTCCTCGCTTTAAGGAATTGCATGCAGAATACGGTAATACTCCCTCCGTCCCATTTTCATAGTCCAGTATTCCTTTTTGGGACGTCCCAAAATGTTAGTCCACTTTCCAAAATAAGCAATAGAAAGTTAATAAAGTTACAATATTACCCTTTTGTTTGAACTAAAGTATTACTACTTCATCAATCAAATCACCTTTTTGAGAGGGCATAAGTGGAAAATTGAACACTTTTTGGTGTAATCATTGTGTCCCCTTAAAAAGTTGGAATCCCCAAGTGGGACTATGAAAATGGGACGGAGGGAGTATAAAGTAGTGGATCGGGAAAGTAGGATAGTGTGCGAAGGAAAATTAATATCTTGCTACTATATGTAAACACAAATTTATTTAAGTACCTTCAATGATACCTCTCTTTTTTCTTTTTGCTTTATAGCTCAGAAGAAAAGTTTAAGGATATGGTCTTTATTGGAATGGTTAATTCTGAATTCTGCAAGCATCACCAGTGGATCTAGTTGCAGAAAAGGTTAGCATGACAGTTGAAAAAGAATCGACCAACATTAGTTCAGAATGAAGTCCTTTTGGTTCTAACTTATTTCCTGCTGTTTGACTGATGTCATTTTTCTTTTTCCTTGATTTGGTCAAATTCTTCCCTTTGCAGGATTTTGCTCATAAGCTTTGCTTGGGCTTATCTATCATCTGTCTTCTTTACCCTGCCAATTCTTGTTTCAAGTGTAAAAGGCGAGGAGCTAAGAAACATGTCTCGGAAAGCATCACGTTCTCAGTCTAATTCTGGTTTTAGTGGATCTGGTGCTCTGTCTCATGTTTATATTCAATATCCACCTTTAACATGTAATATTCGGGGAGCGAGAGGTTTATTTTATGATGATGGAAATAAGTTACTTGTCTCACCTGCATCAGATCAGGTGAATTGCCTTTCAATGTCCCATGTTAACTTAGCAATGTTCTCAATATGTGAGTTTATCTTATTCCTGTTTCAACTAAATCATTTTCTCTTGTTTTTCCAGGTCTTTTCATGGAAAACTTCCCCCTTCTCTCCTCTTGTTGCTCCCACCTCAGATTCAGTAAATGAAGGGCCAGTTCTATCTGTTCGATTTTCCTTAGATGCAAAAGTTTTAGCAATCCAACGATCAAACCATGAGATTCAATTTTGGATTAGGGAAACAGGGAATACTTTTAGTCAGAAGTACAGGTCTGATTCCGAGAGCATTCTGGGGTTTTTTTGGACTGATTGCCCTACTTGTGATGTTGTATTTGTAAAGACCAGGTATGTAGATTAAGAAATTTCTCCTATACTTCAATGAATCTCATTTATTTATGCTTAGACTGAACTAAGTACCGTCTAGAGCCTATAATAATGCTGTAGCAGAGCTGCCTACTAGCTACTCAGGTAGCAGTATAGCAATCCAACGGCAAACGCACTAGGAAATTGATTCCTGCCCTCCTCTTAGATTGCACCTGGAGCCCCCATCTCATAATTATCCACCGATGGAACAAAGTCGAATAGGTCACCGCTCTTTGAAATAATATATACTTCAGCCAAAGAAGTGGCTTTACTAATCTGTCACTTGAGACATGCGTGTCCCCAGCGTGTCCTAGACGTGTCCCTTGTTAAATTAAATAAATGGACACGCCATTTGGCGCGTACTATATGTGCCCCCGTGTGTCCCTGGCATAGTGACGGATATAGCAACCAGTTAGTGTGTTGGTGCTTCATAGGTTGATAAGATTTCCAAAAATGTAACTCCTGCTGCTGCTCAATTGTTTAACTGTGTGTTTCCATGTCAGACACCCGGTCATTTTATTTGTGCTCCTTATTGTTGGCAGTTAGTGTGCTTCAACTATCTTAAGGACGGTCTTCCAAATTACCGGTTGTCTCCCATAGTTCTCATTCTGCAGTGAAAATACCAAGAGACATTACTCCGTTGATAATTTTAACATTGAATTCCCCCAGGGATGTTAGATGGACATTCTAAGTTGCGTATAGGAGTGTGGCTGTCAACTTGTAACTTTTACATTGGCAGAAAAACACTTTCCCCCCTCCCCTATTTCTCTCACAATATAAACTATGACGTTGTGATTAAATTTATAATGATTTTGGAGTTCCCTATCCATTTGAAACGACTTAAATGGAATGGTATTCACTTTTGGTCTCCCTAGACAACATACACTGAAACTTAGATAGTGGGATAGAAGAGTGAAATCATGTGCCTCTTGCAAGATTGGTGTTTCTATGCAAAAATCATTTCCCAAGTCTCTCTCAAGCCTTGATTCACATTTACGTAATACATTTTTGTTTAACCGGCAAAGCAACAAAGCACGAGAAAATCTGTGGTTTAAAGCAAGAATCTTGCTCCATCACTCAAATACAGGAATCCTAAAGCAACAAAGCAAAGGAAAGTATGTACTAGATAAAAGAACTTAGTTCATTTATCTTCTTCAAAGACATACCTTATTTCTTATGTATACAAAAGATCATGTGTAGTAGAAAATGTCTGTATTAGAATTTAGGCTAAATAAAGTGCTTATAGTATTTTTATCTATATAATAGAGGGAAAACCTCAGTTACACTCCCTGTGGTTTACTCGTGAAAACTTCAGTTACACTGACCTTCATTTATCAGCACAAAAATCCCTTTGGTTTGGGGACTCAGGTGCACATTTAAGTTTACCAGCCCATTTGACAGAATTTGGACCCCACATGCTAATTTTGAGACATTGGAAATACTTATTCAATGGGAGAATACATTTTGCCCTTCTCTTTCTCTTCCTCCTCACCCTAACTCAAACCACAACTCTAACTTACCAGGCCACCTTAGAATGTGCTGTCAAACCTCTGCAGCCGGCAAACAAAACTCAACTGTCTAACAATCTTTTCGATTTATCAATATCTCCTCTTGTTTGCTCCAACCTTATGTTTCTTTGGTTCAGTACAACTGTAAACGACCCATTTAGGCCGAATTTCCACTACAGTATTTTCGGTATTCTTGGACTATAAGTTGTTAAATCAACAAGTCATTCTCCTCACATACATCAACTGATTTGACAAATTGTAGTCCAAGAATACCAAAAATACCTTAGGGGAAACTCGGCCTTACTCTCATGCGGAAATCAGTAACGTATTGACCTCAATTCGAGTTTAATTGAGTTGTTTGTACTATAATTTGAGTTTTCTGGATGGATTGGTGTAAAGGATCAGTTTCAACTTCTGTATTCTATCCAAATTGCGGTTGATCCACATACAGTCATGGCAAAGTTCGGGAGACCTTTATTTCCAATTGAGGAATAAAAATGCACCAAATTCCTCTCCTGCCGTCGTCGGAGGGGAAGAATCATCTGTGTCTTTGCTGCGTTTCTTACCCAAAAACATTTCTATCTTACCTATAAGGAATGCTCTTCCTAGACGAAGACCTTCACTTGTGGCCATTGAGGCAAATCTTTCTTTCAAGACACTGAATCGCTGGGGAATGTATATGTAAATCTATTTGTTTGTCTTTGACATGTGCACAGCTGAATGTGTGTGTACGTGCATTTTATATATATGCATGTGTGTGAAGGTGTGCAGATGTATATGGATGTTTATGTATGTTGTACTCATATGTATGACTACGTCAGTTTTGTGTCTACTACAATGTGTATCTAGAGTAGAATCAAGCTATAAAAGGAAATATTATTTAAATTTAGATAATTATCAGAACTTTTTAAAAATCACTTTGATTAGGTTAAAGAGGCATTTACATATTATTTTCTTTTAACGGTGTTAGTGGCGCATACAAGTCCACAAAACAGGGATGTATGTGCTCATAAATGAAGACCAGACTAATGATCTGCACATAGACTATACCACAGGGTGTCTAAATGAAGTTTGCCCTGATAGGTAAATTATTGTAGATGCTGGTAATGGTTAACTGAGTCGACTTTTTTTGTGTCCACGCTCCCTGCCTCCGATCCCACTCCATGCAACTATTCTTGTGTGTTATGTAGAAATCCTCTATTCATGATTGTGATGTGGATCGTTGACAAATGTTATCTGCTCCATGAGCTATGGCATAGGTTCAAGTCATAGGAGTCACCCTCTCCACAAAACCTTTGGCTCCCTAGGCCCTATTGTCCACGGGGCAGGGAGGCAGTTGGTACAGTATGAAACCTTAGGAGTTAGGACAAACTTGGGCACAGTATGAAGCCTTACGACTAACTTCACAATGTGGCTTGTATTTTTTTGTGTACCCCTTCGACGTTAGACATTGTTCCCTTTATTTTTGTCTTCAAAGTCTTCTTGTTTGATTTGTTCGGTGATTTCTTCAATGAACGTTGTGAGAATGCACACTTTTTTTGCTACTGTTACATTTCTGTACTTGTTTTTCACTACAGTGGTCTTGATTTGTTCTCTCTCGACTCTGATTTGAAATCACTGCATTTGGTTGAGACAAAGAGATTTAACGTGAGCTGGTATGTCTACACACATGAAAGTCGCTTGCTTCTTCTTGCTTCGGGAATGCAATGCAAGAGTTTCATTGGATATCAGGTGCAGCCTTGCTTTTCTGGAAGTGTTAACGTGCTTAAGTCTGTTCTTATTTAAGCTTTGTTTGATCTTATTGAAATTATAAATTTGGGATTCAGGTGCGAAATTTTTTTTTGTCTCATGGTTGCCTAGGAGCATTCTAAATGTTAATGGATGATATCCTTCCAATTTTTTAGCATACCCAGCTTATACTCCAGAATACAACTTTGAGCTTAGGAATTTTTCTTTGCGTTTTTGGAAATTAAAGTGTTCAGCTCAGCAGTCAGTATATGCTAGTCAAATCTTGTCGAGAAATCTTCGATTGTTTTTTAGATTTTTTTTCCGTGAGAAAATGCCAACCGACATAATGTGCTGATATTTATCTTGAATTTCGTCTGATTTGTGATATGCAAATGCATATGGGTTGTTATGAGGTTTGAGCATCTTGGACTGTGTCAACAGTGTTTGAAACTTCAGTAGCTGAAGCAAAACATGGCCAATTACTAATTTCCTGGAACAGATTTAGATTTTATGGATTATTACAAATTTGTCAGGGGAGGTGTGAATCCTTTGGTTATTATGTTAGTCTGATTTTCAAATCCTAAAGCTTGTTTCTTGTGTTAGTTTGACAGTGTTTCTGTATTCTATTTAGCTTTCAGCTGCAGGGATTATTCGCTTGCCAAGGTTTGAGATGGCAATGGCTAAATCTGAGGCTAACAGTAAGCCAGTCCTAGCTGCTGAAGATGTTCATATTGTCACCATGTAAGGTTTAGGATTTTTTCCCCCAGTTCGACCCCAACTCCCCAGTTCATTTTTAGAATAGAGTCAAAGTTTAATCCAAATATGATTTTAACTTCTTCTGTGCAATCACAGTTATGGGAGAATATATTGTTTTCAAGTTGACAGAGTTGCAATGCTACTTCACTTGCATAGGTTTTACCGTGATGCTGTTGTGCAACAGGTAAACTCTTGTTTGTGGCTCCTCTAACTTGTTATTCATTAAGTTCTGCTCCTGTAAAGTTGATCTAATGGTGAGAGGAACTTTTGGAACTCGTGTGTGTTAGTTGCATTTATATGAAAGGGATGGGCATTACCATTTCAACGAGCTTGTGATTCATGAAAATTACTGGAAAATAATCCGTCTTTTAACTGTGCTCCACTTGACTCTGCCAGAAGAACAAAAAGAAAAGGCAAAAAGGAAAAGAATAGAACGACCCAGCACTTGGCATACATGTCTCCAACTAGAAACTCAGATCCCCTTAACAATTTTCAAGTTAATATCTTGGTACTGATTTTCAAAATTGAAACAATTTGGAAGTAATCCACCTCATTTAGGCTTCTTAAAAGTCCTAATGTCTAATCCACCTCATTTAGGCTTTTTAATTTTAGGGATTTTTAAGAAGCCTAAAATAAACTTTCCGATTTGTTCATGAAATAGAGCCCTTCAAATAGATATTAGGACTTTTGCATTCACACTTTATTTTCGTTAAAGGAGTACATTTTATCACAAAAGTGTATCTATAACCTAAGCAGCATGAGCAGTCCTGCAAAAGAGGCACGTCAGATACAAACAGTCCTCGGACACTCCTAAATCATATCCCCCAGTCTTTTTGGAATTGGGATTTGCAAGATAAGAAAAACATAGCTCAAATGGAACTCGATTGAAAAGGAAGAATACAGGGTATGATTCCAGAATCACTGGAATTATTTTACTAATAGGATATACAGAATGCGCCCCTAACATCTCCTCCTCTCTGGCTTACATAGCATTAATCCTTCAGTTTAAAGCCCTAACTGCCTACCTCATAACAGAATTAACAAATAAGGCCCTTTAGCCTTATTACAGTAAACTCTTCTAATTTATTATTAAATACACTTCAGTCCCTCATAACTATTATACTCCAGTTCCTATCACTTAGGGTCAGCCCCATAGCAAGATTCGTCCTTAGATATAGACATTGTTGCTTAAGCTCTCCTGTACTTTTTTCCAGGACCATTGACTAGATATGCTTGTCTTCTTGGCATTTTTAATTTTTTTTTGTTATAAAAATGGTTATTAAACTTCAAAACATCTAAATCCTTGTTCCCAACTACTTGGGGCCACTTCAAGATTCTATCTCCTGCCAGCTCTATGTAAAAGTGCTACAATGCTCTATTTGAACTCGGACTGTAGCAGTAAACTCTGGAAGCTATGCAAAAGCTGTCGGTAGAATAGTAACCTGAGATTGTAAGGGAGGGGTGCATTTAGGGTTTGATCTTATCATTTGATCAAAAGAATAATCAAAGACATTCTATGTCTAGACAATGTCATTTGCTGTCTAATTGGACTTGGATAGTGGATACTCATTCCCTACACTGATCACTGATGTAAAATACTCAAATTGTTTTCTTGTGTTTCAAGTTCCCTAAGTTAGTGGGATTTTTGCTTCAAAGTTATTGTTTGAGATGGAAACTGACGGAAATTTTGTTTGTTAGTGATACAAACACTTTTCTATCGCATACATAAATGGGGAAATTCCACGGAGACCCCCTCATCTATTCCTCTGGGACACAGTGACCCCCTAACATTTGAAAACGACCAAACACACCCCCTCATCTACTTGAAATGAAAAAAGAACTAATACCGTTAACGGAATGGTTGAAATGTCCATTATACCCTCATTTATATTAACGTTGAACAGCCTGTCGACTTTCTCTCCTCACCCACCCATTCACTGTGGTCACCTTCTCTTCCCTTACCCTTCCACTCCTTCGCCGTCGTTGACAGCGTCTTCTGCGCCTGCTCCGAGTCGCCGGAAGATGACGTCATCTCGCACGCCCCTGTCTCCATCCCTCCGGCGATGATGTCATCTCGCATGCCCCCGTCTCTATCCCTCCACCTTCATCCGCCGTACACAAACCTACAACCCCACCAGAGACTTGAACCGTACTCTTACTCCCGGCGACACATGACTCGCACAAGTGTACCACCGTCGATTCCTTCACCACCTTGTTCGAAATCGGGGCGCCTCGGCTGAGTTTTCAGCGGTGTTGGATCGATTTCATCGGAATATAAGTTAGTACTAGTGTCGACCATAGGGTAGTGGTGTAACCAAAAAGCCATCTCAACCTCTTGCATAAACAGCTATTCGGTACTGGTTGATTCTGAGAGAGGAAGAAGATGTCAGAGGCTGGAGCTACGTTTCCGGCGTATTCTAGCAGCTCTGTTCAAGGCTTCCGGTTTCTTCTGGAGCTAATTTGTTTCAGATCTGCAGCACTGATTGATCTATCTTACTTCTTAACTGAATCATGGGTCTGCCAAGTTCCATCTTCAATCTTTCTTGGTGATCCATCTTCTGTGGCTTTTCCTCCTTGGGAATAAACAGTGCTGGTTTTGGGGAAGAAAAGTTGCCTTGGAAGGTGCAGTAACCTCTTTTAGATAAGTTAGGGTGTGTAAAGAACACACCATTGTAAGTATTCAATATTAATATATAGTGGTCTATGCATTATATATTGCTTTGAAGGGCATTTTAGTCTTAAAAAGGTCCGAAATAGTGATTGGGCATTTTTAACAGATGTTATTTTAACAGAAGGGGTGAAGCTGGGTAACGGTTATAATGAGGTGGTGTATTTGGTCGTTTTTAAACGTCAAGGGGTCTTCATATCCCAGAGGAATAGATGAGGGGGTCTCCATGGAATTTCACCTACATAAGTAGCTTTATAATATTTTGGTATCCTTCCCAAATTGCGGCTTTGGAATATGTTTTTGTATCCTTCCCAAATTGCGGCTCTTCAGTATCACTTTTAAGGAGTCATTCCTAAATAGCTTAACGGTGGTCTTTATTTTGCATTTTCAGGGTTCATTACCAATTTATTCAAGCAAGATTGCTGTGAGTGTAGTTGATAATGTTTTGCTTGTTCACGAAGTGGATGCGAAAGTTGTCATATTGTACGACATATTTTCAGATTCCCGAGCACCTATATCTGCTCCACTTCCGCTCTTGTTTAGAGGTTATCCACGGGCCATTACTGCATCCTCACAATCAAATACTAGGGAAGCAGAGACTTCAGAGGGAAAAGATTTAAGTGATAGTGAAGCAGTCATTTATGGTGATGGCTGGACTTTTCTTGTTCCTGATCTTGTCTGTGATGCTGCTAATGGACTTTTGTGGAAGATCCATCTGGATCTAGAGGCAAGTACTTTTTGGCATCCCTTTCGTGTATAATCTTTAATTCTTGAAGTGAATATCTTTCCTCTGCAGGCTATTTCTACCAGTAGCTCAGAAGTGACATCAGTTCTAGAATTCTTGCAGCGACGTAAGTTGGAGGCTTATAAGGTAGGGATTTTCCTTTGAAGTACTTATATGCCTTCATCACAATCCCTTCTTTACACTATAGAAAACTGGTATGCCAAAATGGTATTAGTGTTCCATGGCTTTCTAACATAGTTTTGAAAGAATGCCAAATCAATGGAATGCAGTGATTGTGAAAGCAGCCAAATATTGCAATCATGCATCCTGTTGATTTGATTTTGATGTCAAGTGCCTAAATGTCATTATACACGAAATTTATGCTACATGACTTTTTGCTTTTTCAGGCTAAACAATTATGCTTAGCAATAGCTCGCACTAATATTCTAGAACGAAGACCAGTGCCCCTGGTTGCTAGGGCAATAGATATATTAGTGACCTCTTACTCCTATTCACTCAAAACGGGAAGTCATTTCAAGGGTATGAAAGCAGAGAAGAATTCAACTTCTGGTATTCCGCAAGTTAATAGCCCCAGTCCTGTTACCAATGATTCTTCCAGTAGAGTAGATTCCCGTGGAAAATCTGTACATGAATCTGCTGGTGGAGTGCATAATGAGTCTATCACTAGATCTTCCACTTTCTCAGGGTCAGATTCGGAGGATAATGTAACCATTGAACCGCAGAAAAACAGGTCAGGTGATCTCCATTCTTTGGGTGGTAAAGTGGAGAGTGAAATGCCAATGGGTGCTGAAAGCCATAGTAAGAGAGTCCATCAATCACCTTTACAATCTCAACTTATTGGACCAGGTTACAACCCGTCGAATGCTAATGTTACCAACCATCAGGAGTCTCAGGTTACTTCTGCAGCAATTTCTCCAGACGAAATGTACAGTTTTGTATTCGCTCCTGTAGAGGAGGAGATTGGAGGAGACTCTTCTTACTTAGTTGCAATCATTGTTGAGTTCCTCCGCAGGTATGCTCCACTAGCCTTTTTTGTTAGTGCCTTTGTTATATTCACTTTTCAATGTGTAAAGTACCCATTTGGGTCACTTGACACTGGGTTATGATGTCGGATATTTGTCTGCCAATTTTAGTTGCACATTCACGTAGGAAACATACATAGCAGTCAAGTTTACTGCAGAACTATGTGCAAAATTCTCATAACATGCTTTGATACTGCCTATGACACTTTTTTGGAAACACAATTTTTGTTAAGTAAATGAAATATGTGAAGAAATATGAATATTTTGCAGTGTCCTCGTGTCCTTGACATGAGAATTAGATGTGCCTTTCACTTGTAATTATACCTGTACCGGCATCTATGTCCGAATCCATGTGACATTGGTTAGTGCAATAAAGATAAAGGGCATATTTGGAATCTGCCACTAAAGCTGTTGTAACCCAAGTTGTCATCACTTGTCACATTAAGACTAGATAATTAGTTATTGTTGCTCGGGTCTCTCGAACTTTTATTCTGTTTTTGCAGTGCTAATTCGGAGAAGATCAAAGTGAATCCAAATCTCTATGTGTTGACCATACAACTGCTCGCCCGCAATGAGAGATATGCAGAATTGGGGCTGTTCGTGATAAACAAGGTTTTCCCATACCTGATCTTCATGAATTTTGTATGCTTGTTACTGTAAGGTCGATCTGCATAACCATGGATTCGAAATGAAGGGATTTTAAATCATCATGTCATGAGATCAACTCTTATTTACTTAGGGATTTTAATATTGAATTTAAGTTCCCTATTATTATGGATTTCAAATAAGTTAGTAGGATTGATTTGATACCTTTACCAAACCAAACTGAGCCTCAAGTCCCAATCAATTGGGATTGGCTAGAATTGATTTGATACCTTTCATGTCAGTAATTGGAGTTGCATAATGATCTAGTAAATATAGGTCTTCTTCCTGGAATCCACAGTTCACTGTAGTTACACAAGCAACCTACAACCAGTCCTGTTTTTTATTGTTGAACTTGAACAACGAATCCCTTAAGTTTGATATCTACATTATCCAAACGGAGCCTGAAGTATTGACAGGCTGATATATTCTGCTTCCATTTAACTGAGTTTCAAAGCTCCGTCTGCTCTGTAACAGATTCTTGAACCCTCGAAAGAAGTCGCATTGCAACTCCTGGAGTCAGGTCGTCAGAATATCCGCACAAGGAAGTTGGGTCTGGATATGTTAAGGCAGCTCTCCCGACACCATGACTATGTTTTGTTGCTAGTTCAGGATGGGTACTATCTTGAAGCTTTACGCTATGTGCGGAAGAATAAAGTAAGTCGTCCTATACCACTCCTAAGGGAGAAGGAAGAATCATGTTTTGCGAAATTGAGTCTGGGTTTATCGTCTTCATTCTTCCATTGATGCTTAGTAACTAACCTATTATGGCCCTTCGGTCGGGTAAAGAAGGGAAGGGGATATGCCTTGGGGATAAGCTAATCCGGGTCCAATCTTATCCAATGTTTGATTCCGCCTTTTGTACCCGGACTAAGACCTCTGCATAACTTTTTGTATTCTCCTTACAAGGATTACATAAGTAAACTCTCACATTATTTCTTTATCCATCCACTCTTATCCATCCATTTCAACTACCAAACATTCTTAGTTAATCCCTCATTCTTAACTAATTCCCCCTTATAGTATATCGGCCTTTTATCCCCTTTCTTCTTTATCCCCTAAAACATTATCCGTTCGCCAAACGAGCTGTTAGTTTCTTATGTTGTATAGAACGTTTCTCCCTGTCAGAATTAAATGGGAGTCCGCTTTGTTATATATGTTCAAAAATAGCAGATAACTGGCCTGGAAAGGGGAAAAACATACTTCCTCCATCCCTTGATATTAGTTCTTTATTCAATTTTGGGATGTCCAAAAATATTAGTCCCCATTCAAAAACTCAAGAGAAAAAGTGTTTAAATTTCCAAAGACTAACCTCATAAATGATTAAGAGTACCGTAAAATTGAGAAGTAAGGGGAACAGGGAAAATCGAAGCTAATTTTATAACGAGATATGCATTTAGTGCTCATCCCCTTAAAAAGTTTGAACTCCCAAAAGGGACCAAAAAAATGAGGAGACGGAGGGAGTATGATAATTACTCTGATGTAAAGCATGTATATTTTCTGAAATCAAACAAAGAGGACTTGCAATTCCAAAGTGTTTCAAAATTATGAAGTGGAGCTATTATGTTCATCAAATAGTTAAGTAGGCCTGTTTTGGTGAGATGATGTAGACTTCTAGTTTTGGTTGTTTTTATGGTTGGTCAGCCTTTTGTAGGATGTTTAACTTGAATAGAGGGTGATTTTCAGGTTAACACGGTCCGGCCTTCAATGTTTCTTGAAGCAGCTTATGCTTCTAATGACTCGCAACATCTAGCTGCAGTTTTGAGATTCTTTTCCGATTTTCTTCCTGGGTTTAAAAGCACGTCAGATCACAATTCATACTGCCGCGTTCTTGCTGAGATGAATTCTTCCGTTGCTGTTTGAGGTATTCCTTCTGTTGTGCTTGGGTCAGCTGCTGTTCGTAACATGTCGGATTTCAAGTCTTTGTTCCTGAAATGCTTGGCACCATTAAGATTTTCAGACATTATGGTGGAAAATATTTGAACGAATAGCTGGCTAAATAAAGTTATCGTTTTTTTGTTCTGGAACAATATTAGGCTTGGAATACTTCTCATTTTTGAACTTTCAATGGGAATTCTGTCTTGTTAATTTTCTTTATATTTTGTGCTTTTGGTAGAAAGTATCTCACGCCAGAAACTACTCTTCGCATGTAAAGTTGTTAACTGTATTGCCGATCATAAAAAAATGTGTAGTTGTAAATTGTATTGTCCCAAATCTTGTTGTGGAAGGTATTTCTGAAAAGGCAATATTGCAGATTTTAATTTTTTGTTTGCTTGTTTGTTATCATTGTTCATGAAAACAATATCTGATTTTGCTTCTAATGCCACTCCCATAGTCCATTTTCCGTGTGAAAGACCCAAATTTAGGGTTGATTAGAACCGGACTGGGATTTGATGATATGTTTTCGCCCAGTGATGAAGCAACGCTGTAGATCTATGGAGAATGAAGGAAAAGAATCCTTGATAGGGTAACATTATGATTAGGGAAGCCCTGTCCCATATTAAACCCATTGCCAATTTGCCATACTCCCTCTGTTCCTTTTATAGTGTGGAAATTTTTATTTTGGGATGTCCCTTAATAAGTGTGTGTTTTGAAAAGTTAGCGAGTAAAAGTTGAACAATTATCATTTTGCCATTTTGAAAAGTTAGTGGATAAATAGTTAATGGGTGAAAGTGGTGGTAAAGTTTATGTGAAAGGTGTAATGATGATTTTTTTTAATAAGTTGGATTTACGAAGTCACACACTTAAAAAGCGACGGAGGGAGTAGTATATAAACTCATACACTAGTATGACCATCATCAATACTTCCGTTATTAAAAATTGCATTTCTTCTTTTACACCGGTGGTTAGGAACCCTAAATTTGCGATCCAATCACTAAAAGTATAGGGTTTAAGTTACTCTAGATTTTGAAAAATAAGGCATTCGAGAAAGTTATTATTACATGCTTGTTACGGTGTTCCCCTTCTCTCATATTTGCGTAGGTTGTAACATTGCGTTGCTTTGTGAAAATAGTTTCTCTTTTGAAAATATTACTTCCTCCGTCCGGATTTGTTGGTCCACAAACATATTTTTTCAAGTCCGAAAATGTTTGTCCATTTGCAAAAGTTAAAGGGTAAAGTATGGAGAAAGTACACAAAAAGTAATGGAAAAATAGTTGGAATCCACAAAATGGACTAACAAATCCGGACAGATGGAGTAATCAGTACTGCCATATACTGTCAATTTTTATTTTTAATTGACACAAAAATTCACAATAATCAGCTTTGTTTGATGGAATCAAGGACGGACAGAAATAGTGATGTCGTGTGGGTACAGATTGACCAAATTCATAGAACTGCTCACATTAAGTACATTTCGCTTGTTGATCAAAAAAAAAAAAAGTACATTTCGCTTGAATACATTTTTTTTGTTACTTTCAGTATCCAAACCAGCTAGTCACTTATCTCACCGTTCACTAACGAGAGACTAATTAAAATAGTATCGAAAAGTACCATATGGAGTCATACCTTTGGAATTGATATCACATGAGACCTTGCGTTATGGTTTGTGCACATTTGAGAGGATAGAAAAGGAAGAATAAGAGAAATGATGGACTAGATCACACTCAAAGTTGTACCAAATCCTTGTCTTCTTTGTGTTACTCAAAAATTCGATTTTGTAGGGATGTGAAAATTTTGTGCTTGAACAATTTGTGATTAATAAATTGGTTATTGACGTCGATCACAATTTTTTTTTTTTTTTTATCAGCGAGGAAAGTAACATTTTATTGATAATAATAAAACATTACAAGAAGAGAGAAGAAAGAAAGGAAAACCAAAATAGTTGACAGGAAATCAACAATACAAAAAAGCGACACCCCAAAATTTCCAAAAGCCAAAGCACCTCAAGCCCATTGCTCTCCCAAATATATTCCAAATAATGCAACACCCAACTGCCCAAAAAACTGAGCAACCATGGTACCCGAAAACATCCAACTGGTAAAATTCCGTCCAAAATCACCGCTCTTCATCGCCGTTGCAACACCGTCACTTTCAACAAGCCACAGCTCCCCGATCCAGGCTCAAATAGCCCTATGTTGACTGGCAACTGCCAGTTGTATTTTGGCTCTATCCTCTGCCGACACTCTCTCAGATCCAACACCCAACCTCCAGAGTAATTCCACTGTCTGGCGTTGGAAGTCTGGTGTAGCGTTGGAACAGAGCTCATTTCAGCGCCTATAAAGCCAGTCCTTTGGCATTTGTAATTTGTATCAGAAAACAGAGAGTATACACGAGAGTCTGTGAGGCTATATTGTGAGTGCGAGTGTGATTGTAATCCTCCTCAAATATAGTGAATCCGCTGGCCCCGTAGACGTACCCGACTTTAGGGAACCACATAAATCTCTCTGTGATGATTGTGTGTTTGTTTCACGGTACCAATTAGCACTACACCATAAACCTCCAAAAAGCACCCATAATAGCCCCCACGTCTGCTCCCACAAGTAGCCCCGAATCTACTCCGAATCTGCCCTATGTAGCCCCAAAGAACCCCTAAAGATAGCCCAAAATCGACCCATTTCGCCGCCCAATCGCTGCCATGAAACAGCCCCCAAAACCCCGAACGACCCCAAATCAGCTCCAAAAAACCAGCCCCAAATCTGCCAACCCTTCGCTGTTCAAAAAAAAATCTGCCAACCCTTCTTCCACCTCTGCCGTGACACTCACCACCAGCTGCACACCGTCGTCCCATTTCTTCGTGAAATCCGTAAACTCTAAACAGCACCGAGATCCCCATCAGCCCACCGAAATCTGCTTCAGCTGTGGTTGCTTCGATAAAAATGAAAAAAGAAACTGAAATTTTGAAAAAGAGGAGGAAGAGGATGAAAGAAAACAGAAGAGGGAGAAATCAATCTCTCCACAGTAAAGAAGTGTTAAGAATCAAATACTGGCCAATTTTCCAAAGAAAACCCTGCTTAAGGCAATACTAAACTACTATTAACTCCAAGCACAAGCAAGTTCGACAGGACTAGATTGACATCAAAAAAGTATCATTCATATGAGTGAAAAAACACAACTGGAGAAGATTACCCTCAAACTAAAATTAAATGTTCTGGCTACAGACAAACAACAACCGAATCAAAACAATTCTGGCTACTGGAAAATTACTTGTGAAGAGGGCAAACACAATTCTGGCAAAGAAGATGTTGCCACAATCTGCAGTTAAAACTTAAGTCACTGACTCATAATCGTATCATTTAAAAATAAGAAAACAACCTGAGATAGAGCATGTTGCACAGAGGGTTGCTTCCATTGAGAGAAAATATCATCCACGTGATCAGAGCTGATGAAATTAGGACGAAGAGCTATGTCACAGGGGGAAAACACCAAATAAGTTGTCTAAAGCAATTTCATGAGAAAGATCACCAAAATTGCGGCAAGAATAATTTCTTCAAGCTGAAAGAAAACAATTTATACTGATATGGTCATAATTAGTGTACAAAAACTTGTGCATTTTGAATTCCTGAAACGGTTAACTCTGAGCAATGATTACAAAAAAGTGGTAGTTATAAGCCGTTGAACCTGGCAATAAAGCTTGTACAAGAGGTAAGGCAGACCAGAAGTCAGACATGCTATCTGCCAACTTGCTACAGAGCAAGGCTGTAACACGATATGGAAATTATGGTCATGGCAGATGATAAGGGCATTAAAGGTTTTAGAAGTCACAAGTCAGGCCAAAAGCGATGATGCATCAACATACCTCCGATGCAGGCACAAAGAACATGGAATATCCCTTCTTCAACTGCAGCAACATCTAAGACACTATGATAGATGGTGTCCCAAAAATCATCAGGTACTCGGAATTCCTCCCCAAACAAGGTTGAGTAATCAACTAAAGGAGGAGGACTAGATAGTTCGGATTTCGACGCCTCATCCGGAGAACATGTTTCGTTTGATGAAGGGACAGAACCTTGTTGCAATTTTAAGGGACTTTAGCAGAATTCTAGAAGTCTGAGGTAAATCACCAAGACATGGACCGCTGAGAATTGATTATCCAGAATAAGCTTGAAACTTGGCAAGGAGAGTTATAAAATGGTCAGCTTCAAACAGTACATTACCATTCTGCAAAAGGTTCCCAGATGAGAAACTCTGTATGCCTTCCTCAGGAACATAAAGATTGTATCGGCACGGAACACTATGGAACTCGCTGTGGGCAAGGAGGAAGTTGATGTACTTCGTGATCCCCTTGGCTGTGCATGAAAAAAGAACATAATAGTACTAGTCACCCGCCACATCTCTCTCTCTAGGTTTTAATCAGCAAACAACTACTAGAAGAAAAATAACAAGGTTGAAATATTGAAAAATATAGTAAGAAATAGCAGCTTCAACCACTACAAGAAAAAAACACCTTTTATAGCACCCAAAAAACGCTACAGAATGGTAGATAGCGTTCATGAAAATGCTGTGTTAGGTCCCGTTATAAAAAGGTTTCGACTTTATTTCTGTAAAGGAAAAGATAAATCTTAGATGTGGCTCGCACTAAGAAAAAAATAAGGTAAAAATACTAGGCCTCATATAACTTTACCTTAAATTCATTACCATATTGTTTATATCCTAAACAAAAATACAGATTCCTTAGTATTAGCTCCACGTTCGCTCATCATTTGCACAGTATAATAAATTTTCTACCTCAATATTTGGACTTGGGTATATACAAAAAGTGCCCGGCGCAGTGAACACTTCCCTCGTGTATCATCGCAGTCACAAGCAATAGTCATTTCCCGCAACATAATTTAGACTCACTATATTGGTCCAAAGAAGCCTAGAATGGTTTCCCTTCGAACCAAGTACCTTCCTACCAAACTTATTGGTTCCATTTTTAAGTATTGTGGCAGAAGATTTGAAAACTAACCGTAAGATAGGCCATCGTAGTACGATTCCTATGCAGAAAAGATACAAGGTGGGATGAGTATCGTTTTCCAAAAAAGACGATACGAGCTGTAGGATACTTTATCTATGTATGAGAGTATCGTAGGTTTTTAACAACTATGATGGACAATACCAAAGTCAGCATATACTCAATTCATTATTACAGATAGCAAAGGTGAAGAAAACAGATAAAAGAAGCAACCATAGATTTCGGAATAGGCAGCTAACCAAATTTCTAGAAGGCATCCCGTCAAAACAAAGACGAGACATTTTGATCCTTCCACATTTAGCGTACATGTCAATCAATGCACTGCCAACATATACATCCCCAGAGATCCCACATCTGATAGAAAAACCATGAGCTGCTTTCCCATGCATCAACGCTGCAGTGTTTCCACAAGCTAGTAAAATGCAAGGGATTCTTACAGAATTTGGCTTCAGCCGAGCAATCTGCATCTCTCTGAATAGGTCCAAAGCCTCCATGTCTTTGCCATTTTGAGAACAAGCAGCGATCACTGACGTCCAAGACATGGCATTCAAGTCCATCCCTTTGTCCTTGAACTGCCTAAATACCATTAATGCATCGTCCACAAGGCCATTTCTTGAAACCCACTAATCAGTGCACTGCAACCGCCTATGTCTAACTCGTCTACTTTGATTGAATCCCGCGATCAACCCATTACTGGTATACTACGTTTGGTTCGATCCCATTTCACCCCATGTCCTTAAAGGCTTCTTTTGCCTCACTTACATGTCCTAGTCGAGCATACCCCGAACTAAAGCACTCCAAGAAATCACGTCTGGTTCAGAAATTGCATCGAGCAGTTTGCGAGCATCCTTTAATTGACTGCATTTGACATACATATGAACCAAAGATGACTGAACAAATGGATCTGAATCAAGCCCAGATACGGACGCAATGCCATGAACCTGTCGTCCAACTTTTAGAGGGATTGAATCGAGGAGGAGGAGGACGAGGTTTTATGCATCAGCGAAACAGAGGTGATTGACGTTAAGGGAAGGCGAGATTACGTTGAAACCGGTTAATATGATTTTGATTCATTACATCGTAACCTATTTTAAGAAACATAAATTCATTCGGATCAAGTACCAATCGGTATCTAATTAATATGAAATTCATACATGACGTGTATTTTTTTGCATTCTACAAAATGAATGTCTTAGATTATTAAAATATCATTGTGACAGATAAAAAGTGTACTTAAAGTCCCAAAAAAAATTTGATATGGAAAGAGATATGATTCAGTGTATCCAAATTCATTTTAATAAATAGAAATTCACTTAGATCAAGTACTAATATGTATTTTATTTACGAAATATTCATACATCATATGTGTCATAATATTTTCAATAAGAAGAATGTCTCGGATCAATAAATAATGGTCGATATAGGTAGAAATCGTCCTCGTAATACCCAAAACTAAAATGATAATAGTATCTACAAACGAAGTCGTTTTGATGACATGACACAGGTTGAACCTGTGTCATGACGTGGAAAATGTTTATTTTTTAAATAAACCCGCTTGTTGGAAATCCCCGCTCAAAAACCTGAAGAAGCTTACGATGAGTCGAACCCGAGTCGACCTTCACCACCTTCACCGACTCCGATCCAAGTTTCGATCACTGAGTCAGCCGGTAGAGGTGTGTTCGCGACTCGGGCAATCGGTGCTGGTGAACTCATCCACACGGCCAAACCCATCGTCTCTCCAAACCCGCCTGTGTTTGCTGTTTGTGCCTCAGAAGTCTCAGAAACAGAACCACATCTGAAGCTCAGGTTGTCTCGTTTTGCAGCCATGATTGTGAGGAACAATCTAAGGTACAATGGGTGGTGGTTACATCTAATTTAATTGGGGTTACAATCTTATTGATTGAATTTTGATTTCCTAAGGATTACAGTATTAGAAATTGATGCAAGGTATACCGTATATGCCTACCACTTGTTTGACATTTGGTTTCTCAAGGAAATCGTGTTTGGCCTATGGTTTTTGCGCAATTGAGGTTCATACAACTTGGAACTTCATGGACGAATGACAAGGTTTTGGTTGATTAAAACTGCCCATCCTTTCGGGTTGTCCAAAATTTCATTGAGACAACACACAATACAAAGAAAACTAGGACTTGCGTTGGCAACCTGAAGTCATCGAACACAGTATCCGCTCCGTTGCCGTAGATAACTGACGCGTGATGTCTTGAAAGAGCAACAATAAAGAACATAACCTTAAGAACAAAAATAAAGAACATAACCTTAAGACCGGCACCTAAGGAGGCCTAGGAATCCACACCTCTAGGGAAGTAAAGGCATTCACAATGATACTAAAGAAACTTAATTCATTTCATCCATTATTCGAAGAATGATGTGACAGTCCTTTAAATGTCTTATAGATAAACATAAGAATAAAGATAGCCTGATAGAGTCTAATAAACAAGATAAATCTTGGTTAATAATCAAGATAAATCCTGAATAACAAATATAAATCAATAGGATCACTATCTAATTCTTGTTGTTCTCCATCAGTAGTTAAGTGTGTTTTTGTTTTCTTTTGTTTCCGGTCATCAATCTTTTGGTTCAAGTATTGGTTCTTAGAAAAAGAAATTTGCTTTTCACCCCATTTCTGTAGCTCCTTTCATTTGATTGGTTCATGCTTCAATCTGTATTTCCTATTTCCTTGTTAAATGAGTAAAAGATACTATATTTTCAAACACCCACTAAGTCACCGAAACCATACTGTTATATAGAGCAACAGAAGAAAGGTATTTCCTGTTCTGTGTTCCCAGTTATGCAGTTTAATTTGGACAAGGTCTAGTATTTTGCATGGTAACTTCTACTTGTGTACACCTTACACCTAACTGTTTTTCATGGGGTTATGTTGTGCGCCATGTATATGACCGGGTCATAATCCAGCCGGAATAGTATTTCTCTTATAGAAAGATGTAGTTAGCTTGATGAGACTTCTTTATATACATAGAGACTTCTTAGATGCTTAGAGACTGCTGGTATGGAAGTTAGTCAAAACCTTAACTTCCTCATATTCTTATTGTTGAGGATGTTGCATTGCATTAGTTTTGAAGCATTTAGCAAACGATACAGCGGCTTTTAGGCCTCACACTAGATATTCTTCTACATCGGATTTGAATAGATATTCTGCTGGTATGTGAAGCTGTTTGAAAGATGAACTTAGGAAGTACCCTTGTTATTGTAGATCCTCTTTGCATGGCTTTGTGTGTGTGTGTGTGTGTGTGTGTGTGTGTGTGTGTGGTGTTGGGGGGTGGGGGGTTGGTGGCAAACTGTGTTTTTCAATCGGCGTTGGATATCCAACCGACCCCGACATATACATGCCTGACAGTGTTTCCGACGTGTATTGGATCAACACCCTTCGTCCCAAAGAGGGGTGGAAAAAGTTAGGTTGTTCAATGAATTATCCGAGGTCCCATACGCGTGGCATCGCCATCAACGGAAAACTATACGTCATGGGGTGTTGTAGACCATCATTAAAGCCCGAGGTTTATAGCAAATCCGACGACAACGGTGGTGTAGAAGGTGGTTTTTGGCATGTGTTGCGTGATTCAAGCAGTTTAAAAGGTGTAATGGTGCCTGTTATAGTGGAGGGGCATGCGGTTCTCGACCTCGACGGTGGCAAGAAGCGGATTGTTTTGCTTGCTTATCGTTCACTTATTTCATATGATATTGATGCTGATTCATGGGACATTTACCATGATAACATCGGAACTCAACCTTACACAACCGCATTCGTAGACGGGATCCTATACTATCTAGACCATGCCGATTACGGGGTTATGTTTGCCCTGGATCTCTCCAAGCCTAACAACCAAGCTAAGAAAGTGGCTTTAGGATCCAATCATGAGGAGAGCCTTTGCCGCTTGACTGCAAACACATATTTAGTCTCACTGGGAAGCGGAAAATTGGCTGCCATCCGGGATTTAACAAGTGATGTACCTCACCACATGCGTGTTTATTGCTCCATAATCAAGATGTCTCAGGAGGCAGACTGTGACGGCCAAGTTAACTTCGTGGCCTGTCCTCTTTCTTGCTCTAGCTACAATGTCCAGGGCTCCATGATTAGGCAGTGTCTTGCAGTGTAACTATAATGTAACTAACTACTCCACGAACTTAAGATTGGTTTTTCGTTCGTTTCCCTTGTAGTTTCTCCTTTGTTTGTGTGTTTTGGAATTCACATTCTCCTACATTGTGTTGTGTCTCATATTCTGGTCTATTTGAATTGTTAGTTTTCCACCTGAAACAAAGCAGAGGACACTAGAGAATACCTTTATAAGGATGGCAACGGAACTGCAACCAAAAACAAGCAGGAATGCAGGATAGCAGCAGCAAGAACAAAGGACAACATGAACGCCATAAAAGCATCACGGGGAAGCACCAGCTTCTGATCCAGTGGAACCAACGAGTGTTGGGTCTGTTGTCTTCCCCGTTCTAATAGAATGTGAACCTTTTCCATCCCTCTCCTCGTTCATTAGATTGTTTTTCTCTGCAAGCTATCCTTGCCTTTTTTTTATTTACAGATGGGGTGATAGAGATGAATACACGACCAATCCCCAACATCTGGTTGATATGCTCTCCTGTCAGCGACCCAGAACTCTTCTTCTAGTTTTAAGTTTGTTTGCTCTTTCCCAGAACTGGTTATATTTCTTCTGGTGGTTGTGTATTCTCAAGACTTGATCTGTGTTGACATGTCCTTGATGAGAATTATGAATGCTTAAATGACTATTTCTACATGTAAGTCCTTATTCCTTACTAGTTATGCACCCCGGTGTTTTCTTTTTTCTGTTGTTCTCCCACCCAGTAATTTGATCGCAAACATGTCTTCGCACAAGAAGTTACCCTTGCAGTATACCTTAAGCAATCTTAGTAAGCTTTCTGTTTGACCTTTCTCTTGTTATCTTTATTCCATGTTGGCTTTCTTTCTGAGCTTTTCCTTGTTGAAGGTTTGTCAGAAGTACGATTAGCAATTCAATACATTCAATTGATTTTGAAATGCTAGTGATTCGAACCCTAGATATGAATAGGATATGGAAGAGTCAAAAGGTGAATTGCTTAAACCGCCCAATGCAATGTTAATCAGGGAATTGCAGTGTGGCCGATTCGTTGCAGGCCATTATCAAGCGGACGTGTAGTATCTTTTGTATTCAACTGTCTATTTTCGGAAATCTTTGTTCTTTTTCCTCTATTTGTCAACCCAAATAATGATTGGGCTCTTATTCTGAACCTAATGTGCAAGTCGCGGTTTTTTGAAATTGCAATCCGTGTCCGGACCAAAAGGGAGTAATTTACTCAAGAGACATTGGTGAAAACCACTGAATGACACGAGGGATAGCCCCACCGGCCACAAGTAAATTGAAAAGCAAACAGAATGACCTCCAATCAATAATCAAAAGACATGCCCTCATAATGTTACAGAGTTCCTACTTAAAACAAAATAGTCCCTGATAGTTGGAATAGAACCAGGGAAAAAAAATACTATGGGATAAACCCCAAGATTTGATTACCAACAAAGCGAGTAAAGATGAGTAAATTGAATTAGGGCTCAGTTTAGACTTGGAAATTGATATTGGCATTCTCCATTTTGATATTGACACTCTACTTTTTTTAGCAGCTCTAGTTTGTGGAGGTTTTTATCCAAGAAATGTAAGAGACTTTTTTTTCTTTCGATAGTTGAATGAGCCATGTCAATTTTTTTTTTATCCAAGAAAAGAAATAGGTCGTTTTTTTTTAATAGGCTTATCAAGAAAACATTTAACAACAATTCGACTTCTGGTAGCTCGGCTTTTGAAATGCAATGATGCAAAGTAGTGGAGTATCATGTTCTAAATTGTCTCAAATGCTTAAGCCGTAGGACTCCTAACACCCCGCCACTCCCCACTAATCATGAGCTAAGATAAAAATATATATTGAAACTTCCATTGCCACTCAACCATTAAACTATGGCAGGCAGGCAGGCAGGCTTAGGAATATGGTTGTAAGAGCTATGGACATCTCAAAGCAATCTATATGAATCGGTCTCAACAGTCTCATTCCCTTTGGAAAGAAACAAACTGCTTCGACCAAAAGATTAGCGCGTAGAAGAAGGAATACTGACAAATTAACCTGCATAATAAAATACTCGTAGTACTAAATTTTGGTGCGGATTGTAAAGCTCCCTCCCGCCCGCTTACAGCACGACTCAGCAGGTAGGCTGTCTTGGCTTATCCCGTGATCAGTTGAACCTCTTGTTACGCTTGTACATAATCTTATCTAAGACTATAATGATCTGTTGTTATGATTTGATTTGAGGGACACTGCTAATCTGGTTCGTATATACTACTGTACAAAATTTAAGAGAGAGAGAGAGAGAGAATGATTGTGGTCAGGTCATAGCCTGAAATCTATGGGGGAATGAATAGATGTAGGCATTTTGCAGACCCTTCGTGGCTGTAGCGCACATTGAGATTTCTTTACCTTCGGGTATTGTTTGTTTTGGACTAATGTATCACTCTCCAATCCCATATGGATATCTTCTCTACAGACCCGAAGGTGTAGCACTTTTTCATCCTCTGCGTGGATCGATTAGCCCGTCTGAGGACTTCGACTCAAGACCCCCCGCCGCAGGGATCGATTAGCCCGTCTAAGGACTCGGACTCAGACTCCAGATTGGCGCTTGTAGCCCATTAGGGGGAAGAATGTTGGCAAAAAAAAAAAAAAATGTACTACAGATTACGACAATACGAGGTCTTACAAAAGCGGCTTATTAAAGCGGGATCCCTTCTTTTTTAACTCACCCCTAAGTACAACTACAAATTACCAGTGATCACATTCATAATCGTTTCAATGCAAGGAAAAAATGCATTAACTGGCCTATAATATCAAACCCTTAGCAAACCACTTTAGCCTTCATGTCCGTATGATTCAAAATATAAAAATTGGAGAAGAGTAAACCAAAAAGAACAGTTTGAAGACCGCCTAATGTCTAATAGCTCTAGCAAAACCACCTTTTACAAGTAGCAACAACATTCCATTGTGAGACCCATTAACATTTGTTGAGTGCAATTTGCGCAAAAGAAATCAAGGAGGGTAAAACATTTTACGCAACTAATCAAACCAAGTTGTCTACTTCTAATTACTGAATTCAACAAAACCAACTGAAATAACAAGACCCTTTAGTTGGATCAGATTATCTCCCCAAAAAAAGCGTCCACTCACTCCTATCCGATCTTCAATTCAAAGCTGCACACTTTAACAGCTCCAAGCTCCATTACTTGTGTCAAACACCTATATTCTGGTAAAAGAGTATCTGATTCTACCTGTAAATAAACAGATTGTTTCAAAGTTTGGCACAACATTTTTGTTTTGAAGAAAAGAACAATCGACTACCAAGAGCAAGCACGAATTAGCTCAAAACAGCACATTGTAAAAAAAAAAACCAACTCAACATTATAATTCAATTTCTTTGCAAGTAGCAACACATTCCAGTTTGTGACTCATTAACATTTGGTCACTGCAGTTAGCACACGGTGTGTTCATAACCCCAAAGTAATCAACAACATTGTAGCTAATTGGAATTAATAAATCAAAGCAGATCACCTTGTCAAATCAAATATTTAGGGGTTTTTTGCCTTTTTGGAGTACCTAAAGTACATTCAGCCCAAGGCTTAAACTTAAGAAAGCCAACACAAAAAAGCAGCAGCAGCAGAAATTAGAGATCTTACACTACTAGTTCACTGCAGTTATAATCCAAGCTAAAACGGATGCTCACTGAGGAGCATATCCATGTAGTCGAACCTGCCAAAAAAAAAAAAAGGTGATCATTTAAGTTGTTTATCTGGCAACACACTAGAAGAACAATAGTCGTGCTTAAATTCTTTACCCCTGATAAAGATTCTCCTGGAACCAAGCATTTCCTAGCGCGTGCCGCAAAAGCGAGCACGCACTACCAAAGAATGAGCCAAACATGGCATCCGTCATTTCAGCTATCTGATCCATCTCCAGCTTTAGATCGACAGGCGTCTACAAGAAATGTTGAACAATGCGAGAATCAATGTTGTGCCAAACTTATTTTTTGATCGGCAATAAGATTTTATTAGAACTCGACAAGGGTACATTGAGGAAAAGCCAAATATTAAGCAGTAATCACAAAGCAAAGTAAAGGCAGGGAAATAAAAGGAAACCATTCAGCAAATACTGAAGGTAGAAAAGGCTACAAGAAATGTAGAAACAAAAATGAAAACGCATGTAGTCTCAGATGATCAAAAGCAATGAAGTAGTGAATCAATTACCTCATCTTCCAAGGGAGTATTGTAATGTTGTTCAACATTTCGAAATAATGCCAGAATCTTAATAAAAATTAAACTTCTGCCACTACTCTCGTCTTCTTCCCCCTTCGCCTTTCCTGCCTTCACTCTATCTCTAGTAGCCTTGTCCAAAATTTCTTTACACTGAGTTTCTTGAATGGAGGTAGGAAAATCGAAATTCATTTTCTCCAACTCAATGTCGATATAAATGTCGGAAGAGTAAGGAGGAAAGAACTTCTTCGTTGCACGAATCGTCTCGGGGAGCTTGCGAATAAGTTGGAGTTTCTCCACGGGTGTCTAAAAGGCCGAATCATCGAGAACCCAATGGACATTCACGAAACTAACAAAAGAGAAAGGGAAAACATAAAAAACAATGAAGCATATTGAATGTCTCAAGGGTACAACACAAATACAAATCAAATATTTCAAAGGTCAAGTAATCTATTTGCGAACTAAGTAGAAAAGAGAAATAAAAACTTAAGTTAACCCATGTGCATCTCGCAAAGACAAGATACCAAGGTTTTCTTTCATATACCATCCAATGACACACATAACATACTCCAGTAACTCTAGTGGCAGGGGATTCCATATGGTTTTTTATCACAAGGAAGATACAGCTCAAACACAAATGTAATACATGAACACACAAATGTTTTTAATCGATTTTTTTACTCACAAACAATTGCGTCTCACATAATATTGACATAAGATTCAGTATTTTAAGCAATCTGCGGGACTGTATATTGAAATGGAGGGATAGATGAGGAGAACGGTAGTTGGTGGTGGTCAGTTGGAGGGAATAATACAAGGGTTTGAACTTGACGAACTGACCTGAAACATTTACCCTAAGCCAACTACGATTTTGGTTTCAACAAGGAGAGAGGAGAGAGAGGAAAAGTGTGGTGAAAGGCTAAAATTGGCGTGGCTCCAACAAATGTGGTCGTAGCTTCAGGGCCACCCACAAACAAAACATTAAATTGTGCTTACCTGACCTCTACCCTAGTCAGAAGTTGAAGGAAAGCTCGAATGTCATATGGCACATTCTGTTCCTCAAGAAACGCAACCTCCTCTGCTTGATTCGCTACTCACCCTTTCTTGAGCGGCCACAAGATGGCAGCGCCAGCAACCAACATAGTCCGCAGGTCGTGAATGTTTTGTCTCAATTTACTTTCAGAATTTTCAATAGATTCACACTCCACGACTGCATTCCAAAAGAGTACATTTAGAGGTTATTCAAATTATAATAAAGCAAGTCAACGTCATAAAATAGAATAAAACAAACCCTTCGATGTCAATTTGGCATTGATTGCTCCATCTTCACAGATAATTGAGTGTGAATCCCGCAAATCATCAATCACAAAACCGTGCCTATATATATACCTTAAAGCCTCAATCAACTCCCTATAAGCATACACGGAAAAAAATTAGGCAGGCAAAAAGTGGTCTCTTTGTTAACTCATTTCCCTAAGATTTGGCAATTCAAATAAGACATTACCTCACATCACTTACTACATATCCAAATAAGACATTACCTGAAGATTTTAGTTAACTCGTTTCCCACAAACTTCCACCATCTAGCTGCAGGTTCCGTACCATTTCCCTACACGAAAATCTCATATTGAGCCCTAAGCCACTCAAACAGATCGCAATCGACCCTTTCAATAGCTAGATTACAGTTGTCCACAAAATGTGGCTCAACCAGCCTATCTGCTCCACCTTTATGATTTCTCACCGCTTTGAGCTTACTGTAGAGGGTAGTCGCTTTAAAAGGGTAATCAAACTTGACCACGCTTATTTGGAAATCCTCACTTGAACCCATGTTTGACTTCCCGCGATGATAAGTGAGGATTTCCAAACATGGGTTCAAATGAGAACTTTTATAAATAAAAAGGAAGTCGGAAGAACCAACATACGGAAAAGGGGGGTAATTCTGGGAAAGGTGGTGGGGCCCAGTTTGGGGGTGGTGTCAGGGGGGTGTGGGGAGCAGCTCTCTGCAAGTATGCCCTCCCCCACTTGGACCGCCTCATCTTTTGTACTTTCCAAATCTAATCCGATAAATTTTCATAAGTGCCCTTGTCTCTCCTCAGCCACTCAATTTTCTTTTTCTTTTTTAACAGTCCTCGACCAATAATAATGAAAAAATAAAAAATAAACTGTCCTCAAACCACCACCTCAATATACTCCTGTATATTTTGGTTAATTATTCATCTCCAAGATAACGTTTTGAAAGTAAAATTATGACAAAAACACAAAATGATTTACCAAAGAAAGCATTTTTTTTTTGTCTAACACGTTATTTTATATGATTTTTTTCTCAACTTTGATTCACATATCTATTGTTTCTAATTTCTCTTGTCAATAAGAATGATTAATTTTATAAAAAAAAAATACTAGTCAAAAAGCACTAAAAATTTGCATAAGCCCCACCCCAACTTCGCAGAGAAAACTTTATGGTTAGGGCTTAGCGCGTACAATACATGGTGGACGGACCTTGTAAACAGGCTACCGGATTTAGATAATACAAGACGGGCGGGACCATGTTCGCAAGAGTGCGTGCGAAAGTTTGGCGACCGTCAGTTGGAAAAGGCATAAATGGATCATTACTTCAAGTGACTGGACGGTGGCCCGGTGGTAGGAACAGTGGCCCAATGTTGATAAATTTGAAGAAGAATGTTGACACTGAAAGATTAAACGAGACACCTTATTCCGCGTGCGAAATACTCTGATTTGAAAAGACACTGATACTGATTTGCATTGACATGAGCATTGGCATATTTTCATATAGAAACGAATATCTGTTTAACTGTCGTTATTCTTTTCCTACATAAAATATTATTTTAGAATTGCTAGTTGCTTAGCGACTCTAACGTATTATGCTAGACTTTCGAGATGAACATGAGGCGTATTATAGCTTGGGGAGCTATGGAGTCGACCGTGCTACCGAGATAGGAAGTGACGAGACAGAGGGCTAGGAGTAGCCGTAGACCCCACCCGGTTGGAATAAATGTATTTTGTTGAGAAAAGATTTAATGTATTAGATTTAACGAGTCTGTAAGGGCTCTACCCGGTTGTACTTTCTTGCTAGAGGCGCGGATAGATTGTTATGTAAGGATTGCAAGGTCATTCTCGGAGAGTGTCTAGTGGCGCAACATAGACTTTTGGTGTTAGATATTGTTCTCAAGGGGAATAATAGACCGATAAAGGAAACTAGAAGCCCACGGACTAAATGGTGGTTCGTAAGAGGGGAGAAATTAGAGGTGTTCAAGGAACGAATGTCCAAAGAAATGAAGTGGAGAATGGAAGACAATAGTGATAGTATGTGGAAGACAATGGCTGACGGTATTAGAAGAATATCGAAAGAAGTTCTTGGAGAGTCAAAGGGGAAATGTCCAATTTCTAAGGAGACGTGGTGGTGGAATGACGAGGTTCAAAC
>JAXBDA010001287.1:0-57842 GCA_036023075.1 Gaultheria prostrata
TGCTTTGCGTGATTTCCGGTTTCCTCCTAGTACGTGATACTAACTTAAGCATCGGAGGGCCTTTGCCACGAAGGGCAAAGGTACTCTAACGGTTCTCTGTCTTGCAGGTTTAGAGGTACCATACGGAGTCCAGAATTCTACCCTCTACAGTTGTAACACTCTCGAGCCGTTTGCTGACTTCCCTTGACTTCTCCCACACCATTTAGGGTAAGGGGAACTTGAGCTTTAAGTGGTGCGTGGACACCACTGCCTTTGCATTGTTTAAAATTGTTCTCCCCACGATAACATTGTAGGATGAGGGTCGTTCTACCACAAGAAAGTCAATCATGTGGGTGACTGACCTCCCTTCCTCCCCCAGATTTACGGGAAGAGCTCCCTTTAGGGTAGATGGGCTCTCCTGAGAACCCCATTAGGGTGGACCTAACGAGCCTTAGCCTGTGGGTCTCTATTCCCATTTTTTGAAAGGAGGAATAGTATAGGATATCAGCCGAGCTTCCTGTGTCAATCAGAATCCTTTTGATTCTCCACTTGGCTATCACCATGGTGATCACGAGCGGATCATCATGAGGATAGCTAACTCCCACCTTATCCTCTTGCGAGAAGACAATGGGTACTTCCTCTTCTAATTTGGGTGCTTTGTAGGGCTTCTCAACTGTGTTGACCTCTAAAACACTCTCGGTGCGAAGTGGCCGTAAATGAGCTTTCCTTGCATTATGGGACTCCCCTCCTCCAGCTAAACCTTCATGGATTACCACAATCTCGCCTAATGGTACATTTTGGTTCTGATTTTTCCCGGGTTCATTCCTAGGCCGGGCATCCTTCCTTGGCTGGTTCTGAAGTTTGACAAAACGTCTTAGCCTTCCTCTTTGAATCAGGTCTTCAATTTGTTGTTTGAGGTCAACACAATCATTGGTGTCGTGACTGTGGTCACGATGAAACCTACACCATATGTCATTGGGTAGTATTTGGGTCTGTTCGTAGTATCCCAGGCCATTTCAGGTCTGGATCATTGTTGAGGTCCTCCAAGATCTGTTCTGCCGTGGCAACTAGTGGGGTATCCTTCTTGTATTTCTCTGGGGGCCCTCCTCTCCTTGTAGAGGTTTTTTGGTCTGATTTCTTACTTCTGGCATCTCTGCTCGGACCCACCTGGTCCCTCTTTCGTTTGTCCGCTCGGGGGTAAGGCCCCAACGGATAATAATGGGGATCAACATTTTCATTCTTCGAACGTCTAGCATTCAAGGCTTCCTCTGCATTCATATGTTGTTGTGCTTTCATCATGAGCTCGGCCATGGTTCCTGGTGGGTCCTTAGTTAGGTTAAACAAGAGCTGACCTGAGCTCAACTCGGCTATATAAGCCGCGATCGAGACTTGGTCCTCGGCTGTCTCGACCTGCATTACCTCATTTGTAAACCTACTCGTGTAATCAGGTAGAGACTCGTGCTTCCCCTGTCTTACTGTGAATAAATGAGTCGTCAGTTTACGGTGTTTTTGTCCTGCTATAAAATAGCTCAAAAAACTTTTGCTGAGCTCTTTAAAGTTCCCTATGGTGCGTGGTTTCATCTTGTTGAACCACATACGAGCACTTCCTTTTAGGGTAACCGGGAAAGCTCGACACATTATCTCATCCGGGATTGCTTGCATCATCATCAAATTCTTATAAGTTTCTAGATGATCCAATGGGTTCGTAGAGCCACTGAAGGTATCAATCTGGGGCATCTTAAACTTTCGCGAAAGGGGTTCCCTCATCACCTCCACAGTGAAGGGGGAATCTGTGTCACGTACCAATTCTTCCACCGTAGTGGGTGTCTTTCCTTTCACTTGCTTTATTAGCCCATCTATTTGTGCCTGCATAGCTGCTAGGGCGTCTGGGTTATTTTTTGGTCGCTCCAATGGCCTATGCTGATGCCTCTGAGAACCTTGATTCTCACTACCCTCATCTTCTTCCTGCCTTCTCGAACGATCGGTGCGGTCATCATGGTTTGATGGTTGTGGGTTTGTCGCCGGATGGCTTTCCGTGCGGGAAGTTGATTGCGGAGTTCTTCATTCTGCTGCTCTGTTTCTTGCAATGACTTTTGCAAGATTTCTATTTGCTATTGAAGTACGACATACATCTCTGCTGTAATCACTGGAGGGCCATCGGCCCTTTCATCTCTCAGGTTGTGTGATGCCATTGATCGAGTCTGCACCATAAACGGAAAAAGTTAACAAAAAGGAGACAGAAACGTTCCCACAGATGGCGCCAACTGATGACGCAGTTTCTGGCGCGGCTCAATGAAGCACCTGCAAAACAGAGTTAGACTAGGGACACCAGTGTGGTGTTAGCCAACCAGCCTCCGATGCCTAAGTTAGTCCTTTTATGTAGTAGAATTGAATATTGTTCAAGTAAGGATTACTGGAACAACGTACCTTGATTAAGATACTCGGAGTCATTTATATAGGCTAACAGAGTGATTGAGTCCTAGTAGGACTTGGAGTCTTACCAATGCTTATCTTATCAATGCCTTTGGCTTATCGAGTCTCGCATTCCTGAATGAAATGGGACTTTCAATATCCTTAGGAATCTTACAGATAAGCCACCGGGCTTTGCGAGCTTTATCTTGATCTTGTTGATGAAGAGTTTGAGTCCTTTTAGGACTTCTAGGCCCGTTGGGGTTGTTACCATTGTTAGGGATGTAAGGGCGAGCTGTTCTCGCCCTCCTCATAGCTCAAGCCTGGCAGTCCGAGCGAACCTTCTACTACCGAGCTACGCTCATCAGTCAAGGCCGCATCTATGAACTCCTCAGTCATGCTGATGCTCGTTGAGCCTCTCTTGACCTCTTCCCGGGCTCTTTATACCGAGCCGGGCTTAAAGGGGTTGAACTGGCCTAGTGGTCAGTTTGGCCCTATCAAGGGGATTACATCCATAACTCATTCTCTCAAAACTCATTTCCCAATTTGATGAAAGGAGAGGAGAAGTCAAAAGTAGGTTGGGAGGAGCTTTTTGACTTCTCATTTTTCACTTTTTTCATTTTGATTAACAAAAAAACCTACAAATGTATTTTACACATATCTCCCAAATAGTACTCCTGTTGGAAAATGCATTCTGCATATTTCTGACAAACACTCCCCCCCAGATTCAAAACACATTTTGACCATAATCCAAAAAACCAAAAAGCCAAATAATTAAAAATGAAAAGCTGAAAAGTTGGCTTCTAAACACCCCACATTATATCCCCTATCTCTTTCTCATAAATATAAATCTATAATCAAAGCCGTGACTTTTCGGAAGTTGTTTGTACCATATTTGGGCCGTACACGTGTCTCCAAATTAGAGCAGGAAGATTGTATTTGAATTAGGCTATAGTAAAGCTGAATTCCCTATTATTCAAGAATTCAGTTACTTTAGGAGAGAAGGATAGGAGTTTTCCCTGAAATATAGGAATTATTATAACTATGCTTATATTAATTTGGTTGGTTGAGGATTACCAAATCAAACCGAGCCTTATGTCCCAATCAATTGGGGTTCAGCTTCATGAATCATTTTCCTCCATTAAATCCCAATCAAGTGCTGCTTGTTCAGCTAAACCTAGTAGACTCAAATCTTTACGCACTATCGCATATAATGTCAATTTGCGTCTTTCTCTTCCCGGAGCATTGCTATCTAAAGCTATCCTATTCGCTTTCTTAACTAGTACATCTGCTGGTCAACAATAGACATGCCCAAACCACCTTAGCCTATTTTCCCTCAACTTCTCCTCTATAGTACTACATCTACCATCTCACAGACTGTTTCATTTCTAATCCTATCTCTGTAAACTTACCACATATCCATCTCAACATTCTCATTTTCGCTACACTTATCTTGTTCACCTGCTGTTTCTTAATAGGCCAGCATCTTGTCATGTAAAGCATCACTGGTCTTATGGCAGTTCTATAGAATTTTCCATTCAATTTTATGGGTACACCCCTCTTGTCACATAGTACACTAGCAGTGCTTCTCCACTTGAGCCACCCCACTTGTATCCTGTGGGTCACATCATTTGCAGTCTCTCCATCTTGACTAATAATAGAGCCTAAATACCTAAAATGGTCACTCTTTGGTATCTCCTAATCTTTGAATCATCACTCTTTTTTCGTACGCACTTCTGGTAACACTAAACTTGCAAACGATATACTCATTTTTACTCCTACTTATCTGAAAGCCCTTAGACTCTAATGCTTCTCGCCAAATTTCTAATTTAGTAAGAACACCGCTCGCAGTTTCATCTGCAAGGACAATATCATATGTAAACAATACACACCATAGAATATCCTCCTGAATCTGTCTAGTCAATTCATCCATTACTAAGGCGAAAAGGTTGAGGATTAATATTAATATACATATAAATTTAATAAGTATTATTTGTGAGAACATGGGTCAAATATCACGTAGAGAAATGGTTGAGATCATGGGCGGTTATTTTGACTTCATGGGACACTTGTCACTCTCATGTTTATTCACGTCAAGAGGAAGGAGTTTGGCGAGATCAAAGGGATATATGAATAACCAGCGGTAACAAAAGCACTCAAGCCTATAAATACAAAGCATATGCCTCCATTGCAAATGTCCACACAACAAAAGCTCACAGTAGCAATTAAACTTTCTTTAGTATTATCCCATAACTATCTAGTTAGCAGGCTTCTCTTTCTTTCTCAACCATGTCAATCTATTATCATCTCCTTTCTTCTTTGTATTTTTGGTTTTTCTTTAATTGTTGAAGTCTTTGTTCAAGGCAATCTGAACCATATTACTTTCGTTCCTCTATAAAAGTATCACAACACTAGAAGGAGGTTTCAGATTCAGGCGCACTTTCATCTTTATATTGTGGGATGTTATATCTCCTAGCATGTCCTCGCATTTTCACACCCCATTTGGTACTTGCCTCATTTCTCCTGTCCCTGAAGAAATACATGTCAACATTTTTGGCACACCCGGTGGGACCTCTTTAAGGTAACAAAGATTAATAAGATGGTAGGACGTGGTGCTAACAAAGGAGGAGCAAAGAATACGGCAGCAGGTGAAGATTCTCTTGGAGAAGTAAGTGCTGTAGAAAATCAACCTACTGCGGTTTCTCAAGAAGATCTCCAGGAGGTGGCCATTGGCATGCGAGATGTCATCATTGAATCAAATGTTGTCACTTGGACTGACTAACTCTATAGTCGGTCCACTTTAGGAGATGAAAGAATCTCAGTCAGATCTTACTAAAACCATCAAAGATATGATAGTTCCATTCAATGATCCGCCTAAGATGCCAGGGCCTTAAGGAATTATCCTTAACGGGTGCCAGGCTTTTTCTTCCAATTCTCCTCAACAGCCAGAAGGGCAACAAGTTGATCATGTTGGAGGAAAACTGAAAATGGTTCCACCACCTCATCTTGGCATTATTTAGGGGTAATGGCAAGACCCAAATCCTCTATATCATGGAAGATTAACTGTAAATTCTTCAGGAGGTCTACTTCCTCCTCCTCAATCCCAAAATTTGATTCTCCTGAAATGTTTGGGACCTTAGCTGCTTGTAGAGCCAAATTGGGGTGTCTACAATCTTCTCTTGAAATATTTGGGACCTCAAAAAGCTTTGAAGGTCATGGTTGAGGTTCACGAAGGTATCTATGGGGCATATCAATCTGGGTGAAAAATGAGATGGCTATTAAGAAACTATTGTTGTTATTGGCCCTCCATTTTAAATGATTGCATACGTTTTGCCCAAGGATGTCAAGCTTGTTAGGCTCATGGGTCTGCACAGAGGATTCAAGCTACTCTAATGAAATCAATAATCAAACCTGGGCCATTCAGGGGATGGGCCATCCATATGATAGGGAAAATATTCCCTCATTCTTCTAAGGGCCACACTTACATAGTTGTGGCCACTAATTTCTTTACCAAATAGGTTGAAGCTATCCCAATAGCTACTGTTATTCAAGAGGAGATTATTACCATGATCAAGGGGAAAATTATCCATCGTTTCGGCATTCCACAACACATTGTTGTTGATAGAGGATCTATTTTCTTTGGAGATAAAATACAAGCAGTCATGTCTCAGTTTGGGATAGAGATGTCTCATTCAACTCTATATTCTGGTCAGGGTAATGGCCGAGCGGAATCATCAAATAAAACTTTGAAGGGGATTATTGAACAACAGGTAGAAGATCAACCAAGGATTTGACATGAATCAATATCAGACGCTCTTTGGGTTTACAGAACCTCCAAGTGAACTGCCACTTGTATAACTCCTTATACTTTAACATATGGACATGGTGTTGTTTTACCAATGGAAGTTAATGTTAGGTCAGCCCAAGTAGCATTTCAAAACAACATAGATTATGGAGATTATAATCAGGCCATGTATATGGAATTAGAGGATCTAGATGAGGTAAGACTTTCTGCCTTAGATCACCTCATATTTAAAAAGCAGAAGGTAGCTAGAGCTTATAACAAAAGAGTAAAGGAGAAATCTTTTGCTGAAGAAGATTTGGTATGCAAGTAGTGTTGCCATTTGATAAGAAAGACCTTAAGTATGGAAAATGGGCTCCATCTTGGGAGGGTTCTTTTTCAAGTTTCTCAGATCTTAGAGTAAGGTACTTATATGCTACATGATTTGGATGGTGAAATGCATAAACATCCAATTAATGGTTAATTCTTAAAAGCTTTGTATCCTACAATTTGGGAAATGATGGATGTAAATAGCTACTTCCATAAAGATTTAAGCCAGCCAAGTACATCCACAAAAGATTAAAAGTTTTTAAAAAAGCAGCAATAACAGGAGAAAAGAAAACAGACTTCAAAGTTATTACATTTTTACCATTTCTTCGGCCTTAAACTTATCCCAGGCCAAAATAGATGTGGACACATTTGCCACTAAAGCTTCCATCTGACCATTTAGAAGAGGGATTTCTTCATCAAGAGAATTATACTCTTCATAGAACGGATTAACAGTAGCAGCCACATCATCTTCTGCTTGTTGTGATTGAAGTAGCTCCTGCTCAAAAGTTGCTCCTCTTCCTGGAGCTGGGAAATTTGCTGTTGTAGAATCTTCACTTGATCTTGGATCACTTTAATCTTCTTTCCAGTATTTCCTTTTGGGATAAACAACTGCACCCTCTTCTTTTGAAAGCTTTCCATCTTGTCTACAGCTGCAACCAATTGTTGCCCAAGCTCCCCAAATCTCTCATGCTTACCTTTCACTTATTGAATCATGTTCATATTAACGGTGTAAGTCTGAATAAAAGATGGCAAATCTGCCTTGAATTGCTTTAATTTTTCCTAAGGAAGACCAATGATATTCTCAGAGGAAGAAACAACATGTAATGCATTCTTCAACTTCTCAAGCAGTTCATGCTAAACTATTGTCTCAAAGTTGAAACTCATAGCCATCTTTAGATCCTTTTTGGCTTGCTCGATCTCATCATCAGGAAACAGATTTTGAGTGCCTTCTGATGAAGTAGTAGAAGTAGACTCAAAAGCAGAAATAATCTCTTTTTTGCCGAGGGTTTCACCAAGGTGTAAGATCAAAGCTTTCGAATCCAATTTCACCTTACTTGTAACAGCTTCAGACTTTGCAGGAGAAGCTATTGTGGAGACTTTTGACATTGCCTATGACAAATAAACATATTTCAGTGTTAGAAGAAACAAGCTATTTAGGGATCAGGAGTTTGTTTACTTACTGGTTGAATAGAATCATGGGAAATTGCTTTGGAAGGATCCATAGTAGGAGCCTCAACTGTTTCTTTATGAGGAACAATTGTTTTGACATTATCTTTGGGAGGCAATCCAATATCCGAACGGATCATTATTGTATCCCCTGTTGATGAAGGTTTCTTGATTGGCGGTTTGGCTGCCATGCTTACTCCAACCTTTTCACTTGTTTCTCCTGATTTCTCCTGTGTCTGGACCCGTTTTCTTCTGAATCTTCTACACATCTTTGGCCTGCCAAAGAATTATAAAGAGGTTTTACATCAGAATATCTATATGAAAGGAAGAAGCTGATAAAATCCAATACCTCTTATGAAGAGCTAGATTCAGGTATGTCTCCTATCTCCACAGATCTAGTACTAGAATGGGTCCTTTTGGGATTAACAATGGCAGTCTCCTAAAAAGAAGAGCCGTCATTAATAAAGACTCATGTCATACATTTAATATGTGGAAAAGCAAAAGATACCTTGACCAATCTTTTTTTTTTTTGGTTTCTTAGGAGGTGCTTTCTCTTCCTCATATTCACTTTTCTCTTCATCCATATCTTCTTCCTCAGATAGATTGACAAGAGGAGAAGCCTCTATATAGAAGATGCAAATGAAAAATGAGAGACATGATAAATGCAATGGATAAAGGAGATCTACGATGGTATTTTTCTAACCTCGTTGAGATTTATAACCCCGACTACCTCTTTCTTATATATATCTTCTATTTTCCATTGAGGGGCATCGGTAAGGATGCTCTGATGGAGTTAAGGTATTGGCAAGAGCAAATGAAGTATTGGGTGTTGAGGGTATAGGTTTCCCATATGATTTCTTGAGAGATTCAAGAGTAGGCATAGGATGCTCTGATGGAGTTGTTCTAAATATTTTCCACCAGACAACAGCTGTTAAATCAGTTCTTCTATTCCTGATATCAGAAATTCATGTTTTCCTAGCATTTTCTATTGCTTTAGGATTTCAAGGATTCCATTGCATTTAAAGACATTCTCAAATTTACGAATTGATTGATAAATTTTAAAGTTGGAAGGAATACCTGTCTTTTTCTTTGGCAGGGTTTTGGTTTTTGGTTTCTCCTGAACCTTAGATGTTTTAGCCAGCCTCTCTTTCTTCACCTCCTTGCTTTTGGTGGGATCTTTAGTGATGATTTCCTCCTCCTCCTCAGAAGTTTCCTCCTTTTCTGGAGAAATATTTTCTAGAATATTTTCCACAGATTCAGACATTTGAGGGAAAATTTCTTCTTTCCACCAAGAAGCAAATGAAGAGGATGCTGTTGGAAATTCAAGGAAAGGCACCAGCTTGAATGAATCAGACATCAATACCTCATTCTTCTTGGAAAGTTCCTCTGTGTCTACTATTTCTATTAGCATCCTTTCGCTCAAAGCACTATTTATTGATTGGAAAGGAGGTACATTGATGAATTGTGTCAAACCAAATTGCCTAGCACATTGGCTGGATTATAATATTTTGCTCCACATTTATTGTTTGGTGTCCAAGAACACATTCCAAAAGGCAAATCTCCTGCCACCAGGAAGCTAGCCCATACAGCTCGATGCAACAAATTATCTGAAGACAAATCTCTGTTTTGGTTTGAAGCTAATCTGAACATGTAGAATTCCTCTCAAACGGAATCCAAAAGTCAGTATGTGGTTCATCAGCTAGATGATAGAAATAGGAGAAGCAATCTTCGAAAGAGTGCTCTTTAGGAGATAATGAGTGCAAGTAATTGAGAGGACAAAATCCAATAAAGAAATGCATTAACATGAGTAGATCACGTGTTCTGCAGAAATACCACGTGGTGGTAGACCAGCTCGGGGGGACCACGTAAAGGTGCCCTAGGTTATGGCCGAGTTAAGTAGGCCATGGATATGGCCAGGATCGTGCTATAAGATAAACCATAGCACCATGAAAGGGAGTGCATGGTTAAAGGCCGAGCTATACGTAGCTCGGCACCTTAATATATAAGCTTCCAACAGTATAGCAAAATAGTATAATAGCACGGCTAAACCCCCTTAAGAGAATAAAGCGGTGATCCGTTCTAGAAGGATGGTATAACCTCCTACGTGATAAGAGGCGAGTCCCGTGATTTAAGGGATTGACATGAGCATTCCATATCAGATTTGGAATGCAACACAGAGGCAGAATCCTTATAAAGATCTGATTACACAACCATATAGGAAGGAGACCTATATGGAAAGGAATTCGGTTGCAAGAAGAGATCTTGTGTATCCGGGATTGTTGTACCTAATGGGACGAATCCCATTAGGGAGGTTTCCTAATGCAAATAGGAAACTAGGGCAACGATGACCCTTGATCAACGAGTAAACCACATCTATAAATAAAGCATTAAACCCATGAAGAAATATGATTTTTAATTCAAAGCGGGCCCACATATCACACAGGTTAGACAATTTAGCCCGATGGCACAAATAAGTCGTACGTGGTAAACTTTGCAATAATAGGGCAGTCAGCAATGTAAAATATTAAAAATAGCAAACAAATTCCAAAAATTCCGAAACTTATCAGAATTATAGGGAATCCAATTATGAACAAATGTTATGTTTTATGAAAAGTCTAACGGTCATCTTAAACGAGGTCAAAACGGATCCAAAGACAGTTCGGTCTAGCAGTCCAGAAACAACACAGAAACCCTACTTTAAAAATTCAAATCTTTCTGTACTTATCTCGGATCGGAATAAGTTCTATATAAAAGTTGCTTAAAATTTCGTAAGCTACAACCTTTATGTTTTGAGTTTTTCGTGAATCTGACTCTAAATGCCCCAAAACGTCCAGATCAGAGGACGGGGTACACGTACTCGTTTTTCAACATATGAACGTATAAATTCCGATTTTTACGTTACCAACTTGACTCCCTATAATATCACCATGTATGATCATAAAGCACATCCTTTCGAAATATTAACAACGATATTAAAGCCACGTAATTAACATCACTAAAGTAAAAGCTAAGTTTAAGTATCCTACCTTTCCTCTGAAGTTCTAGCGTGCTACGAACGTAAGACAAATTAAGGCTGTGGAATGGTTGAGTTCTCGGAATATATTTCTGTGAAAAGAGAGATTATTTGCGTGGGAAAAAATAAGATTAAACGGTAAGCGACAAGACGAGAAATTTACAGCACGAGAGGAGACGAACCGAGAATGAGAGATGGTGAGAGACAATTGCCGTAAATGACAAGACGAGAAATTTACAACACGAGAGGAGACGAACTGAGAATGAGAGATGGTGAGAGACAATTGCCGTAAATGGGAGAAAGTGAGAGAGAGAGATCAGAGAGGGCGTGAGTTGACGAAGGGAAAGGAAATGATATATGGAAATGGGATTAATTGGATTTTTTGGGAAAATATACTATAAGGACAAAAAGGCAAGGTTTTCTTTTCTTGTTTAGAAAGCCAATCCCAATAGAAAACTTGATTTGGTAATTGGCACTTTATGAAATATTATATTATTAACCATGTGAGTAATATTTAAATGTATTCATATAAAGGAAAATGATAACTAAGGAATTAAAATATATGGATACTAATAAACACATATATCATGGCAATATATATATATATATATATATATATATATATTCAAATTAATAATGTAATTACTAAAATTACGGTCTTTATAAAGGAGATTGTGAAATGTATGTGTAGAATATTATTGATGTCTTAATTTTTTTTTCCTCTCTTTTTGTTGAAAGTGGTGTGGGCAGTTTCAAATGTTATGAAATGACCACCTATAAGAAATGAATTGCGCGTCATAGTAAACCATTGGACTTGGATCCTCTCTTGGTCCATTTGCGGGCTCTTCCCGGGCTCCTTCTGATGATTAGGATTATTCATTTTTTAAGGCTTGTTACGAACACTAGTCACGCCCGAATCATAATGATTGATAGAGTTTACTTTCAGAAAATACCTTTACTTAACTTTCAGTAAAATGATTTTCAATCCAGTGTTATATTTGTTTTCAGAATCCAGTTTTTTTTTAAAGATAGTTGTGTTAATGTTAAGAAAAACATATCACGTGGCTAATGTTCTTAACGAAATAGAAAAAATGAACACTACAAATCATCGGAAACGACCGAAAGAACCACAAAAATGGCCTGATTGGACTGCCTATTCCGGTTGTGAAACTGGAGAGGATCCACATGATCTAATGCATTCTCATCTTTTAAATATAGGACAAAAAGTTGTTAATAATGATCCATCCTGTTTTGTTCGTCTTTTATTTCGTTTTGAGCTGACCCAAAATATCAGTCAATTTTATTTTATCGGCAAAATATTAGTCCTTTTGGAAAAGTAAAAAAATAATAGATTTTCAAAATAGCTCTTATAAATGTATAAAGATAATTATAAAAGTGAGAATCATATGACAATAATGAAAATTCAAACCAACTTTTTAAAGAAGTATACAATAAATGCACATTTCTTTAAAAAGTTAAAACTTCGAAGGGGGGAAAAATTGAGATGGAAGGAGTGCTAAATAAAATCTCGATGGGCAATGGCCATGGGCAATTTGGTGGCCGGTTTAATTTCCACAAAGACACAATACAAGATGTGTACAGCCACAAATTTGGGAACACTTTTTTTATTCAGCAATACTACGTATTCAAAAAATTTATCCAGAAATTACTTAGAAAATTGGAATGAGCGAAAATTTTCTAAGTAATTTCTAGGCGTGAGCCACTCATTTCAATTTTCTGAGTAATTTCTGGGCAGAATTTCTGAGCACTTAACACTTTCTTTTTTTATTGGATAAACCTATGGGTACTGACCCATGGGTCCAGAAAATGTATCGAGCATGCTCGGGGACCTATTTTTGGGCCTCACACGAGTGATCCAAACCGTTCAAGATTCTTAGAACATTTTTCCGAAGGGTCCTACAAAAAATCAACTCAATCGGACGGTTAAAAATGGATGAACCAAAATCCCACCGTTTCAAACAAAATACATTTTCTGGACCCATGGGATCGGTACGTGTAGTAGTGTCCTTTTTGGTAAGTGTAGCAGTGTCCTTTTTTATTTGGCTTCCACTTTCGTATGAGTGGCCATTATCAGTTTTCTTGCCATTCACTCCATCAGAAATAATACTATTATGTCTTTGTTTGTTTCTTTAATTAATTTGTCAAGTTGGCAACTTGCAGCCACCAGAAAGCAAGAGGCAATCGCTTTCTTTGTTGGTTTGTCATGTCATCAAGCTCTTCACGTGCTCTGCTTTCCTCCAATTATATTTGCCCCCATCTATATCTATCTATGTATGTGTATATATCAATCACTTCCATCCAATCAATTGATAAATCTATTCTTTTTACCCCCACAAATATTTATATAATATGGATATTCGAACTAAAATGTTGGTTTGATAAAAAAAAATAAAAAACTAAAATGTTAGCGTATATAGATTAAAATGGTGTAGATTTCACATCTATAATTTGAAATTCACATGTGCATATTAGTGTCTCAATTTCTGCATTTCGTTCACGTCCGCGACTGGCGCGACATTGCTCTATTGGGTATCGGTAGTTTGTTAGAGGAATGAGAATAAGGTGGTTTTCGAACCACCGCTCAAATGCACGATTATAAAATGTTACTATTAAGCTAACACTCCACTTATTAAGATGAGAATATATTACGGAGAGGATCCTTAAGAGTTAAGACACTTGGACGGAGGAGGGGCTGGAAGTCTGGAACATGCTATTGGAAATATTTGTGAGTTTCCCTCAAAATCATTTTCATGATAAAAAATACCTATTTTTCCAAGCTTGCTGAGAAAATAAATCACACCAAAACGTATATTAATCGTAGTTCAACTCAATGTTAAAAAATACCTCTTTTTCTTCAGGTTTGATTTTCTTGCCACACTACAAGGAAAATCACCATTCCCGACTAACGGTTAGTTGGCTAAGGTAGCCTATTTAGTCGGCAAATGCAATCCCCGACTAGATTTTTAGTCGGCAAGTTTGGTCGGGCTAGGACTGTCGGCAAAGGTATTTGCCGACTAAAACAAAATCTGGCCGGCTAAGGTTGCCTACTTTAGTCGACTAGCGTTCCCAACCAAATATTTAGTCGGTATTGTGTCTTAGTCGGGAAATGTAGGGACAATGGGAGACTAAAAATTTTGTCGGGCAATGCAGGGACAATGGGAGACTAAATATTTAGTTGGGGAATGTACGGACTATCAGAGACTAACAGTTTAGTCGGCCAAAGTATGGATTATCAGAGACTAAATATTTAGTTGGGGAATGTATAAGCTATCGGAGACTAAATATTTAGTACGGACTATCGGAGACTAAATATTTACTTATTACAGACACCATCAATTATACAAAAAGTTAAGAAGATCATGTATTGTTAGGCATTTAATCGGACGAAAACGTACCTTAAAAAAACACAATTGGGTCCCGATTGATGAGCTTTTTAAATTCGATTGACGAGAAAATTTATATGATTGATTTTTCATTAGAAAAAAACAAAACAACGGCTCGATCACTAAAATAATTACTAAAATAGAGAAAATTGTATTTTTCAATGGATTGGATCACGTGTGGCGGAACAAGTGTAGCTTATGTATTTTTCTTTGCCAACTAAATGCTGACTAGATGATTTAGTTGGGACATATCATCCCACATTTGTCGACCAGATAATTTAGTTGGGGAATATCGTCCCACATTTGCTGACTAGAATTTTAGTAGGAAAATAAAAAATCCCCGCCAAACATTTTTGTGAAATTTTAAATTCCCGGAAAAACTATTGCCGACCAAACATTTGGTCGGTAATTAAATTCCCACCAAAATTAATTTTTCGCGCGATATTGTCTCCGACCAAAAATTTTTGTAGCCCGCCAATGTATGGTTTTCCAGACTAAATTAGTGTAGTCGGGGATTAAAATCAACATTGGCCAACCAAAATGCTTCTAGTCGGAAATGGTATAACAATTGGAGACTAAATTATTTTAGTAGGGATTTTTAGTTGGCAATTGTGTAATTTGGTGTAGTGCCAGCAAACTTTTGGGACAATCAGGAGTTATGTCCAATCGTTACCTCCATGGTCCCGAAATTAATCGAGGTGCGCACAAACTGGCCCGAACATCCGGTTATTGAAAAAAAATCAAATTTTTAAAAAGATAAACTAGTTTATTGGATTAATATCCACATATTTCAAGATAATGTGTGGCGACACATCTTGAAGTTTTTTAATAATCAAAATGGGTTCCAAAAAAATCCACACAATATGCTTACCCGCTTACCTTGTCCGTCCGTCCGTTTAGTCCCTCACGAATCACGATCGTCACCTTCCACTACGGACATGAATTCTCTGCCATTGGGGAGATAACTGCAGGGGGTGCAGTTCACCCTTCTGTGTCCCTATACTGGTCATAATTTCATGATGGAAACCGTTCATATTTTAGATCTCATTGAGACGCTCAGGTCTCTAAAAATTGTTCTAATCTACCGTCTACAAGTACATGATCAAAACAACTTTTGATACATGCGTAAACTATGATCAAAACCCAATTTCGGCATGTAAATTTGTTCCCCTCATTTACTAAAAAATATAATATCAGAATAATCTTTTTGTGACATTAAATGTTTGGACGAGATCTAATATATATGAATGATTCAAAATTGTGAAATTAAGACCGAAATATGGACGCAATGGTGAACTGCATCCCAGCAGTAGCCACCAATGGCAGAGAAGCCAGTTATTTCCTTTCACTATCCCATCACATCATACTCTCACGTGGGAAAGCAGTTTGTCAAGAAATCTCTCCCACTACCAAACCATATTTTATCCAATCAAACGGTATATAAAGATGTGAATCAACCAAGGCCATAAGGAAATGGACAATAATTGGATATACAAGTACTAGTAGGAGTATAATAGTATAGGTTTCAATAAGCCTACGTACACAACATACCATGGGTGGGCCCCGTCACTAACTCAGCGAATAACCCACAAAAAAAAATAAAAAAACCAGGCGTACTTGGCTTGGGATCCTCTGTCTCGTTTTGGTGTCCTACTCCTCTCTGTGTCAGTGTCCATAGGTCGGTCGTCACGTGTCCAATAATAAAGTTCAGATTTCATGGTGTCCCCCGTCTTTGGGTCAACGATCTTATCAGGGTAAATTTCTCGTATATCTCTTCGACTTTCACTTCAGTCCTTCTAGTTTTAATTTGGACAATTATAATCTTGCATCTTCGATTGTGTTTCAATGTGGCCCCTCTGTAGCCTTTCGTTCAAAATTTGGACGGAAAACACCCATGTGTTGTCCGCGTGACAATTTTTTTTTTTTTTTAAAAAAAAACTAGCCTTTCCCTAATTGTCACGTGGAAGGCACATGGGTGTTTTCCGTCCAAATTTTGAACGGAAGGTTACAGAGGGGCCACATTGAAACGCAATCGAAAATACAAGTTTGTAATTTTTCAAATTGAAACTAGAAGGACTGAAGTGAAATTTACGTGAAAGTGAAGGGATATAAGAGAAATTTACCCATCTTATCAAGTTTCTCTCAAGAAGGTAAATTAAATTAATAAAATAAAACTGCAATATTTTTAGGCCACATGCTTCCTTTCTAGTTTCTACCTTCACATTTCTTGGAATATTTGCTAAGGCATGATCCTCCACTATATGTTACTGGAAAATAGTAAATATAATCGGCATTTGGAACAAATAATGGTGATTGATGGGAAAATACACGGGAAAGAGAGAAACAAGCTATATAAGGTTACAAATTTAGAGTAGTATCTTTTGTAACACGAGCTAGTGGTAGTAAAGTGATAGCGAGTTAGAGATAAGGGGACTCCATGTAGATAATAACAAACTGTCCATGGCTGTGTGAGTGATAATTCAATGAATGATTCAGAGGAAGCGCCCTGTAGTGCTCCAAAGGCCTTATTCACTAGTACAGATAAGTTGTGAGTCATGGGATCAGTTCCTCTCCAAACTCCGTCTCTCCATAAGGCTTTCGATCCCAAACAAATATCGAGGATCGAAACTGTTCATCGTGTGGAATCTGCAATTATCTACATCCATGAAAAAAATCTAATTCAATATAAACAAATCGTATTTGATTTCAAAAAATGGAAAGCTTGTTGGGTCCAACCCGTGTGGGCCGGAGAGACCTAAGGCCAAAGGTTTGCTAGGGTTTCCTATCGAATCACCCTAGGCCTATATATAGTCTTGCTGTCTCCTTTATTGAGTGTGGTAGCACAATGTGAGCGGGACAGGCTGAGAGTGTGAGAGGGGGGCCGGTTGTGGCCTTCCCCTGGAGTGGGAGCCAGTTGTGGCGCCCCAGAGGGATGTTTTTTCATGTATTTGTGTATGGTGTGTGAATATATACAATACGGAGTTTTTCCTCAAGATTTTTGTGTGCGTGTGTGACCCGGAAAGCACAACAAACTGGTACCAGAGCTCAGGTGGAGTGAGGGGTTGTCGGATTCGCACTCGAAGCGTACGGATTCAAGAAGGGAAGAGAAAACGAAGTTAGTTGGAGATTTTTCTCGCGGGGTTTTGTCCGTCTTGATGAGACGAGTCCTACGGAGTGCTCGGGGTTGAGTTTCGTCACCCGAGTAGGTCGAAAAATTGATTTGCATGGCGGTGGGCGGAGGCGGTGCGTCGGTTGAGTAGAGATCTTGCGTGGAGTGGTCGGACACGAGTTTCGAGGGCAAGGATTTGTTGCCCATGAGGAGACGATCACGGTGCAAGAAAGAGGGTCACCGAACGACGGCGGACGCGCCGGTAGAAAACGGCGGGTCGGATTCTGCATGGTGGTGAAGTACACACGCCAGTCAATGGAGAAGACGACCCAATCGATAGCCACATAGGCGCCACGTCGGATGGTCAGCGACCACGTCAGCCGGTCCATGCTGATGTGGCTGCCACGTCAGTAAGGGGTCAGACCTAGGGTTCAAAATGGTCAAAAGGTCCAGATCAAAGGGTTAAAGGTTCAGGTCAAAAGGGGTCATGGTTCAGGTCAAAAGGGTCAGAGGGGGTCATAGACCGGGTTCAGAGGGGTCAAACCGCCGGTTCAGTTGTGTGCCGGTACAAGTTTTGGTTTTCCGGAGGAAATCGGCCGGTTTAGAGCGGCTCAGACCGGGGCTAGACCGGTCAGTGGTCCGACACGATCCAGATGGAGTTTTTCGGCCGGTTCATGCCGATTTTGATCGGTTCATGACCGGTTCTGGCCGATTCTCAACTCGGTCTTTCGCTCCAGATCCAACCATGCGCTCCGTTTTTCGTGTGGAGGCTCGAAAGTATGTGTTATTGCTGGATTGAGCCGGATTTGGATGTTCGGAGGCGTTTTGGGTTGTTAGGAGGCTGTTCCTTGCTAATTGGATGGTTCTGGATTCATTGGTGGGCATTTGATTGATTCGAGTCGGATTTTGCAGTCCTAGACACCTCCGGAGAGATTGAAAAGGATCGGACACGGTCAGGTCAGTCTAATGGGATGTTGTTGAGTCGGAGGCAGACTAGGGATGATCAATCGCGTTTGGCAAGTAGGGATACACTCTTTCGGGTTATTGTACTCTGGTTTGGGGGTGCATGGACGCTCGTCTAGTTAGTGACAATAGGCGCTTGCAGGAGTGATGTTTTTTGGAGATCCAATGGGAGTTCTGCGGGTGCTAGGAGAGCCGGGTATGGAACGTGAGTGACCCAGGAGGCAGGATGAGACCCGAGAGAGCTGACAGAGAGTGGCAGGAGACCAAGAGAGTGGCAGGAGTGGCGAATAGGTGGGAGAAGAGGTGAGCAGAGTTGGATAGCTACACACCAGAAGTATTGGATAGACTGTGCAGAGATCGGAGGTTGACCGGGGCAATCGGGTGATTGCAGATTCACGGCGATGAAGCCGTGGTGATCAGTCGGGGAAGCTAGTGAACAAGGATACATTCTCCCAGGTGTTGCATCTCTGTTGGTGGGTGCGGATACACTTGATTGTAATGACACATGCGCTTACTAGAGTGACAGGTAGGAGAGGTTAGTAGTGATCGGAGGCAGTCTGGTTCAATCAGAAAGACCTATCATCCGGAGATGCAGTTTTGATTCGGGCTATAGGAGGAGTTTATTGTGGGAGTGCAGTGATAGTTAGAGCTGATGCCAGGCACGGTCAGGTAGTATTGGTGTTTTTGTGACGTGGACAGGATGAGCACAGTTGCGGATGCACAAAGGATAGGCGTAGGAGTGTACCGAGGAGTTGCAAACGGGATGGTAAGGGATGTGCCGGGAGTCGAATCAGGGCAGGATGCTAGCCGGGTATGGGGTGCAATTGGTTGTTCAAGATATGTTCACGGGAGCTCCGGACAGAGGGATTAAGATGGAGATGAGATGAGATGAGATGATGCATCATGGGATCCTATTTCTTCTGTGATTTTCTGACTGAATCCTTTCCAGGATATGTAGCTAAAGGATGTGGAGAGATGGAGTTACGGATTATGTCCGGTGATTGGGCATGAGCATTCGGGTTTTGGATGCAGGCACTTCGGTTAAGGGGTGCAAGATTGTGATTGACCGCGGAAGATCTAGCAGGCAGGGATACATTCATTTGAGTGGTGTGCCTGGTAGGGGTGCGGAGATGCTCATTTGGGAATGACACAGGTGCTTGTCAGAGCGGAAGATTGGTTTGAGCCACGGATATCTAACAGGATTGGACGGCGTCTCGGATTCACGAGTGGTGTATCCCAGTTTTGGGAGTGCGGAGGAACTCAGTGGGGGATGTGATGTCAGAGAAGGAGTGAGCCTCATCGCAGATGGTGTGTGAGATCATTTGGCGAGGTGAGCCTCTGGTGTGGGCAGAGGGTAGCTACGGATATTTTTCTGACAGGTCAGGATGTTAAAGTGGCAGAGCACAGCTCGACGTAGCTGCGCGCACCCCGGTGGGGTGGGGGGGTGCGATCGCTCGGTTGCAGAGCGCATACACCTTGGCAGTAGGTGTGCGGGTGGAGGCATCCTAGTAGTGGGGGTGCGGTACTCAGGTTTTCTGATTAGCTGCGGAGCCTAGCTTGCAAGGATACATCCTTTTGGGTGGAGTATTTTGGTTTGGGAGTACGGTGTAGCTCGACTGGTTGATGACACAGGCGCTCGCTTATGGTAGCTGATTGGAGATGGCAACATGGGGGTACTGCTTGGACTACATTACCCACTCGGGTTGGAGGGGGTGATTGTTGGGTCCAACCCGTGTGGGCCGGGGAAGCCTAAGGCCCAAAGGTTTGCTAGGGTTTCCTATCGAATCACCCTAGGCCTATATATACTTTTGTTGTCTCCTTTATTGAGTGTGGTAGCACAATGTGTGCGGTTATGGCCTCCCCCGGAGTGGGAGCCGGTTGTGGCGCCCTGGAGGGAGATTTTTTTCATGTATTTGTGTATGGTGTGTGAATATATACAATACGGAGTTTTTCCTCAAAATTCTTGTGTGCATGTGTGACTCGGAAAGCACAACAATGCTATGTGAGAATAAACTTAAACTGTCCAATGTTTGAAAAAAAATGTGATTTGTTTACACTTTTATAAATGTCTAGTGAAATTTGATTTTAGCTAACTGTAAGTTCTACGAGATGAACAGTTCTGATTCTTGGTGTCATCTTGGGAGTGGGAGCTATAGAGAGAGTATGGAGGGGTATGGAGAGGAATTGATCTTGGGAGCAATACATTTAGTGGTGAAACTAACAAAATTATGTGGTGGAGCACCACCTGAAGGCAAGGGTTTAAATATCGGCCGCTGCATAGCATTTTTTGCTCCTATGGTACCGCTATGTATTGCATTTTATCTGATAATTTACTCACAACACGATCGCTATGGCCGGTTCAAATTCTAAAAAATCACGACCGCAACACTTGATTACTGCTACCGACCGTTACCGCTATTTAATGAGGGAAAATTGTAATGGAAATAAAACACAAAGCAATTTTATTATTCGGATTTGAGAACCGAATCAATTAACAATTACTGTAATAAAAATTACGAATAGAACCTGTAAGGAATTCAAATAGCAAACCGAGGCCAGTGTTTCAAATTTGCTGCCTCACTAGAGGTGCTGGAGGTTTTGCTAGTGTTCATCTTCCAGGGTAGCTCGGTCAAATTTAGTCACAGAAGCACCGTCTAGACTAAGATGCGGCTCTAAGGTTTTAGAGCCCGAAAGCAAAGTCATAAAATAGGCCTTTATATATTTTCAAACTAATTTTCTTTCAACAAATATTTATTATAAATAAACTAATAAACCTTAATCAAGTCTCCAAATTGAACAAATCAAATACCCACATAATCAAACCCTACATTATAAATTCTTAGATTCATCACCATAAAAAAAAAAAAACCCCCTAAAATAATTACCAATTGGGTCACAAGATTATAAAAAGTTTTTTGACGTTGATGTAGACTTGGGGATAATAAAATAAAAGGAGGGGTACTAATTTCACATTTTTGTTTTGTGAATTCCACACTCAATCACGATTTTCTACTTCTCTGGTGTCCAATGTGGAGAATATTAGATTTGATTTCTTTGGTTCTTCCTCTTCTTGCTTTCCATATTCCCATAACATCTAGTATTTTAATCAAAGACTAAAAGTCTAAAAGTAGGCCTTAAGTCACATGATATTTCAATTATGCTATCTTGTTTTTGGGGCCCCAAATCTTGCATTGGGCATAATTATACCTAGCCCATATACAAAAACTAGCTCGACTATATATACATACATAAATGCCTAATATATATATATTTAATCATTCGTCATTCCTAATCTATTACATGGGGGAGGGGGGGAAGGGGACTCGATTCCGGGATGCAGTGTGGGGTATCCAAGAGCTCTACCGCATGAGCTAGCCACCACTTCCTGCCTAATATACTTAGGGGCCCCTAATTATGGGCTTTTTTTGGGAGCCAAAAGCTAGGCTTTCTCGTCTTTGCCGCAAGCTGGTACTGTCTAAACTACTAGTCGAACCAGAAGAAGATTATAAGAAGAAAGGAAAAGTTGTGTATTTCGGTATATCTGAATGCCACTCATGTGTTAGCTCCCGTTGTCACGACGAGCTCTGGGCGCGGTAAAACAACTTAGGCGGAATACCAGCAAGAACATGCATCCACAACGAGCAAGACCACTCTGAAGATCAAAACACCCAAATACAAAGCAAACTAAAAAACTAGAGATTATTTGGCCACCGCCACTATCCACTGGATTTGGAGGAGCAAAACCGAGAACTGAAAGCGGATTGAAGGGACCAACTTGGAAACAAGCGAGCAAAAACCAAGAAAAAACCACCTCGTTATTACTTGCTGTTGGCCACTATTTGCTGGATCTGAGAAGACAAGGTGGAGATGGACGAGTTAAGCCCACAGATCGTCGGCTGAAGGGCAAAATTTGAAAGCTTGACCACGAAAACTCAGCTACACTCTCTAATAACCAAACCGGAGAATACATACTTCAAAGCGTAGAGGAGAGAGAAGGATGGGAAATAGGAGGGAGGTGGAAGAGGCGGCTCCCCTTCCGCAGGAGGAACCCTAAATTGCTAAATTGGGTAGAGAGAGAGAGAGAGGCTTTGATGATGACATAGAGGTTCGACCAACTTTGGTTACGGTTAATTACGGAAGACCTATCGGTACAGACCCATAGGTCCAGAAAATATACAAAGCTATTCTGGGACCCATTTGTGGGTCCCATACAAAAAATCCGAACCGTTCATTCATCATAGAATAATTTTCTGATGGCCATGAGAAATCAGCTCGATCCAACGTTTGTAAGTGGTTGATCTAAAATCCGACCGTTTCAATCGATTTCGAATGAAACGGGGGGATTCTAGATTAACCACCTAAACTCAAAAACTCAAAACGGCGTTATCGTGATTCATTCAAATAAAAGAGCAACCTTGACAGGGGCGACTCCACTCTATAGATAGGGGGGTCAGCCGACCCCACGGGAGAAAAAAAAAATATTACTAATTATATTAATTTTTTTTTAAATATTCATAAATGAACTCCCTAAATTTGGTGGTGACACCACAATAACTCTTAAAAGTTGTTTTTTTGTGTGATTTGTTTGAGTCCTTATCACTCATTTTGTTCTTTTGATAACGAGAGATTGATCTGTCTTGCTAGTTTAAGTTTTAAATGTAATTTTTGTTGGAACAAGATTTTTAGTTGTCATTACTGTGACGTTTTTCTTTGATTTAAGATTGATAAAAGTATTTGATATTTATGAGTGACCCCACACTTCCGAACTCCTGGAGTCGCTGCTGAACCTTGGTTGTTGATTTGTTAAAAGGACGAGGGGTCGAGCTTAGAGCGTGATATGAGGATGCTCACATGAAACAGAAAAGTTAAGTGACAGGAAAGGAAACTCCGAAAACTTCTCCGAAAAAAATCTACGGGTGTGATTCACTCTGAAAATTTATTTTCTTTTCGAGGCGGAGGCTTTCTGAGAAAATTTTGGGTGCAAATAGAGGATATCGGTGACGTGGTGCCCCTTTGGCGCATCCGAGCCGTTCAAAAATGTATCAGACGACTCGGATTGAAACACACTTTTTCTTTTCTAATTTTTTTAAAAACCTGACGACACTTTCAATTCGGACCGTCCATTGCATTGTTGGACATCCCGAATATGCCAAGAGGGTACCACGTGGTACCCTCCCCGTGCTTAAAATTTTCTCAGGTTTTCTGGGTTTCATTTCCAGTGATGTAGTAATCCTCCACGTGAAATGATCCGGACTCACTATGGAGGCTCCACTTGAGGATATCCCTAGTTTCCTGCCAAAAGTTCCACAGCTGCAGCCAGCATCTGTACTAGTAGTACTAATATTTCACCCTACCCAAAATAGTAGTAGTAGTAGGTCTGAAAAAACAACTGTACTTTGTCTGTCTTTTGTTTTTGTTTAAACCTCGAAGTTGTAACCCAGACAAGGACAATATTAGACCTAGAAGTTTTTTTTTTTGGGTAAATAATATTAGACCTAGAAGTTGTTACCCTACAAAACTAGGCCTTCTTAGTTCATATTACCTCCCAACTTTTCTATTATTACCCGTTTGTTGTTTTGTTCGCTTTAGATAATGTCCTTTCCTCTTTTGTTTTTTTTCTTCTCTTATAGTAATCAGATCGATCGTGTTTTCCTTTCTTTTTGTCGCACTGCTGTTATCTCACCAGCCTCATATACCATTGTTGTTTTTTAATTCAATAAGTAGTTGTTTATTAAATAAGAACTTCAATATAATCAGTGTCAAATGCAGAAATTTGAAGGACGACAATGGAACCGAAATAGATATGTCAAATTACCAACTGAAAGAACCACATCATCAATATCACAACTTAGGGCGTGTTCCACTAAGGAAGTTTTTCATTTTTTTGGTTTTTCACGGCTTTTTATAAAATGTTTTGTGAGAGTGATTGTCTCGATTTTCGTAACAAACTTATTTTTTGACTTTTTTGAATTAGTGAAATGAGGTCTGTATATAAGTATCTGGTAAACATTTTTTTTAATGCTATTTAAGCAAGACATTTTTTTTTTTAAACTAAAATTTTTGTAGTACTGCAAATTATGACGTAGGCTCAACATCTCAAGGTTAACCTTAGGCATGGAAGTCACCAACCTAGGTCATGGGCCTTATTGATTGCACATTGTCTCTGCCAGGCAAATTATCGAGACAAGTTCAAACACTAAAAAATTGATCGAAAGGTAAAACAAAAAAATTGAAAATAAAAAAAGCATCCCAAACACAATTCCTAGAGGGAAAATTTTATACCTAGAAGGGCATTTTTAATAATTTTCAAATGTCAAGGGTATTACACATTTTAAGATGCTTAATACGTTGAATTATCTTTGGAAAACATGAGTAAAGTACACAAGATTCATTTCAACTTATTTTTATTTTTATTTTTAACAAACGTATTATTCATAAACAAAACAAGTAAACCAAACGATTCTAAAATGTGAAAATAATTTTAGCTGTCGACAAGTTCCCAAAATATTATACTCCCTCCGTCCCAATTTGTTTGTCAATTATTTCATTTTCTGCTACGTCTTAAATTGCTTATATCTTTTAATCTATAATATTTTTCACGGTTTTAAAAACTTTGTATAATAGAATTAATCGTGAACTATCAAACAAAATCTATATTGCATATATTTGGAGATCAATATTAAAAGATATAAGCGATCAAAAACTGACACGATTATCAAAAATTGACAAACAAAATGGGACGGAGGGAATAGTATTTAACATTTTGAAGATTATACATAACTTCCTTGAGAAAACTACCATTACCGAATAACGTGCAATTCATACACTACTAATGTGATGGTACAACTTCCGAGTAAAATGGATTTCTTCTTTTACCTTTTAATTGCCTTGATTAGGGGTGGCCGATTCCTAAATTTATGAAAGCATTCCCAATAAGAAAGTCTTCATTTGAGGTGGCTCTAGGTCAAGAGGATAACTCCAGAAAAAGTGGCCTTTAGTTTTACCAAGTTCCAAAAAAAAGAAGGGAAAATGACCAAAAGTGGTTTTCAAAACTAAAAATTCCAATTTCATTGTAAGATTTTCGGAAATTAGTGGATTCATGATAAAGAAAAAAATTAATTCCACAAACATGGCACCACTAAGTTATAGGTTCAATTTACCCTTATCATTTTTGAAGCTCTAACACACACAATCTCCTTTACACTTTGCATGCAATAGCCTGTAAATGAAAAATCATGTATTTTACAATAAAAACATTGCACTCACTAAAACATTCCACCATAACTCAAACCCAGAAACCAAAATAACATCAGATCAAAACTAGGAGATCGATCCAAAAAGTAAAAATAAAAAATCAGTTTTCAAACTCAGAACAATCCCACTTGCACCTTGAATGCAATAGGCAAGCAACAACATTGCACTGTAAATAAAAAATTATTGCACCTTGCAATAAAAGCATTGTACTCACTAAAATTATCCATTATATATAGCTCAAACGCAAAAACCAAAATAACACCAGATCATAACTAGGACACCGATCTACCTCCAAGAAGAAGAAGAAAAAAAAAATAGAAATCAAAGGCAGAATTGCACTTTGGAAACAATAGCATTGCACTGTGAGTGTGAGTATTCAGGGTTTGATTGAAGATTGGGTTTTGTGTGCGGGGATTTATATGGAGTTGAAATTTGCTGGGTTTCTCAATCTGGGGGTTTTGGGGTGCCAAAAACTTATTAGGGAGAGAGTGAGAGAGAAACCTTTTCAAACAGTGCACCATAACTGAATTAGGTTTACACCTTGTATAAATAAACATTGCACTTGATTTTTGCATGATTTGAGAAAAAAAAATACAATTATGGATATTTTGGGCATTGCAGTGATAATATGTCATGTATGTATAATTATTTTTCTCCATGTCATGTATTGGTCATTTCCGAAATCATGACCATGATATCTCGTAATTTTTTTCCCTCCGTGACATGTTTTCGTCATCCCCCAACCCCCCCAAAAAAAAAGAAAAGAAAAGAAAGAAAGAAAACATAAAATTCGGTTTTCCTGTTTGAATAGGTAGCATGCAGTCATCATGAGTTCTTTCAAAGAATCAAACAGAAAAACTAGAATTGAGGCTCTATTCCTTAGTTTTTTTAAATGATTTTTTTTGCTTTTCATTATTTTTTTGTTTGGATTTTCTGGGTAATTTTTAGAATTAATCATTCAAATCGACTAGAGGAATCACAAAAAATATCAAAACGTTAACCGAAATTTAAAAAAGTTCATATAAAATGACACTCTAGATAAAAAGACAGCAATTTAATAGTATTTTTTTTCCTTTGGAGATTTTTTTATTGGTCACAGTTTATTAGTTTTAGACTACTCTCATCGATACGAATGATTAATCAAAAAAATATATCATCACGAATTTAATTTACCAAATATTCAGAAAGTACAAACAAAATACGAAAAAGTAAAAAGACCAAGGAAAGGAGCCAGCAGATTCGGGGAATAACTAACTACACGAAGCAGAATATTTTATCCACAATGTAATTGAAAACAGAATTAAACATCAATTTTTTTAAACATCAATTAAATAAACTAGGAGTATCAGAAAACAGGAAAATACACTTCATTGACCATACTGCCCACGTCTCTCTCATCTACAGCCTGGCATCTCGTCATTTTCCAATTCACAAAAGGATTCTTTTGGAGAATTCCAAAAAAAAGAAAAAAGAAAACCAAACATAAACCCCAAAGAAAAACAAATAAACGACTTCTGAAAAAAGTTATTTCGTTAATTTCTTATGTGTAATATCGGCCGGAGTTGACGGCTACCATACCTGCACGTCTTTTTTGCAAAAAAGAAAAGTTATTCACATGATCACCTGTGATTTGGCGTCCCCATCACGTGCCAACCCTTCGGCGACGGACGCCAGCTTCTGCAGATTCAACCTCACAACCGTATCGGCAAACAGACGCGTGTCCTCCTCGGTGTTCCCCTCCGGCACATCCACGACGTACGATTCAAGAACAACGGTCCAGATCCGCCCGTCACGCTCCACCTCGTGCACCGTCGTCAACGACTTGTAATTCCTAAGCCGGTGCTCACCCCCGGTGATGCTGAAACCGGTAACGTGTCGGTCGTCGTCGAGCACGTCGAGCCGCTCGGTACTGGTTGCAGCCGGTAATCCGGAGATGACGTTGACCTCGCGCGTGCACCCGGCCGTCATGTTAAAGTTTTCTCCAACGGAGCAGCTCTTGATGAAATGCTTGTATATTTGGGGCTTGTCGAATTGTCGGACGACGGACCAGACGACGTTGCGTGGGGCGTGGATGCGCTGGGCGAGGAGGGAGGAGCATTGGCCTGGGTTGACTCGGTACGTGTGGAATTCGGTGATGAACTGAGTTAACTCGTTGAACTCGTCTTGGGTCAGAGACGGTGGGAGGGTCAGGTGGTGGGTGGTGGTGGTGGTGGTTGGTTGATCTTCTTCGGCCATGGAAGAAGTTTGCCCTTTCTCAATTATAGCATATGTAGAGAGAGAGAGAGAGAGAGAGAGGGATGAGGAAATGTTATTTGATTATATTGGTGGGTGAATATGGGGAATGGATGGGGGTAAACTTGGGAAATAGCAAGTGGGTATTTTTTTTTAATTATCATTGGAATTTAATAATGGAATAAGGGTGGATATGTGTGAAGAATCTTTGGGTATTTTTTGGAAGCAAACGCATGCACCCAGACTAAAAAATGTCTTCGAAATTGTCCGATACATGAAAATTTCATATAAAAAATATAGGGCACTCACACATTAAGACAGTTTCGAATATATTTGTATACTACGCTTTCTTTTGTATAATGTGCTACAAATTCACATCTACCGTAGATACATGCACAAATACTCACATGAGTTTAATTAGATTTCAAACATAAGTGGCAAAGATACAATATGAATACGAAAATGACAATATCAAAATTATTTTTTTTAAAGTCAAAATTTAAGGGTATGAGAGTCTTGCACGTTGCACAGTTTACAAATTTTTATGCATAAAAGTTTTGGCATTATCATTTTCCTGTGAACATGGCGAAAAAATAAGATACAAATGAGGTGAGCATTAAAATACTGTAGATTGAAAATCATATGAATGAAATTTTAGTGTTACATTACGCATAATATGGAGTAGTAACAAAAATAGTGAAAACCATTCCATGTTTATGTAAATATCGTACACAAATTATTTGTTGGAATTTGGATTTGAATGCAAGTATAAAACCATTGAGAATATTCAAATATTAATAATGATGATACTACTAGTATTAAACAAATTTACTGTATTTTTCTCTCAAAAATATTAGTAAAGGATTAAACATTTTGACTTTCTCTGTACTCTTAATAATTTTGCTCCAACTCTATGCAATAAAAGTGTCATGATCATTATTATTTCTCAGAGATTTAGCTACGTGACTCAAAGTATTTGAAAAGTGTCAAGTTCTTAAAAACAAAAATTAAAGATCAATTATTTCAATTGTACATACCCTAGAAGACCATAGGACTGTCAGTATTTGATACAGATATGATATGGATACGAATACCGAATAGAAGTATCCCCTTATAACACTAAAAGCCGTAATTGTTGAAATCGGTCCGAGCAGCATGAGTTTTAAAATTACTAGTCTATTCATATTATAAAAATGTACGACCTATAATGATCTATTTTTTTAAGGCCAATATATTTTGATCACAGGGTTATTTGTATCCCATCCGTCTGACATTTTCTACAGGATGAAACAAAAATTGAAGATCAATTATTTCAATTGTACATACCCTACAAGACCATAAGAGTGTCAGTATTTGATACAGATACGATATGGATACGAATACTGAATAAAAGTATCCCTCATTTATATAACACTAGAAGCCGTAATTGTTGAAAAACATGAGTTATAAATTAGTAGTCTATTCATATTATAAAAATGAACGACCAATGATGTTCTATTTTTTCGAAGGCCAATAACATGAGTTATAAATTAGTAGTCTATTCATATTATAAAAATGAACGACCAATGATGTTCTATTTTTTCGAAGGCCAATATATTTTGATCACAGGGTTATTTGTATCCCATCTGTCTAACAATTTCTACAGGATGATCAATGAATTTATGATCTCACTTACAACTACTGCATTTTCATATAGAAAAATATCAAAATACAGAGTCTGAGAGTACTTACATTAATTCACTCTCATATCCAGTAAAAAAAATCAAACTGTGCCCTTTGAGGTGTTACTATGGCCATAGATGAGAACAATCTTTTTTTTTTTGTTCGATTTGCTGCCATTCCAATTGAAAAAGTGAAATAGATAAAGGTCCATAGTTGTTGTGAAGTGAATGACTTCATCAACAAAGAAAGTTTCTATTAATTAGACGACGTAGTTAAATTTAGAGGTTAATAATGAGCCAAACAAGAAATTGATCAAGCTTGGTTGGAAAGTTAATGAGCTTCAAAAAGATGTTCTAGCTAATCTTGTTTATGAATGAGCCGATCTTAAAAACGAGTTTTAATCTAGCAGAACATGAGCTGAATTTCAGTACACAGCTTGACTTTTTATATATCGTAAGCCCGAGCAAGCCGAATACTATCTTGTTCAAGATTAATTTGAAACCTAACCAGCTTCAAAAAAAATAATTAATCTTGATTTGTTTTTGTAACAAATCGATCTTGGGTAAATTTTAAATGAACAAACACAAACTCAAGCTCGATTAGCACTCAAAGTAAAATCATGTAGGTTAGATGATGCCACCGGCTAAATTCTATTCGTCGAATGGTACGACACATCCTGATTCGTCGTATGACATGGCACTTCCTGATTGGTTGAACAGTATGACACTTCCTGATTGGTCGAACGTCATGGCGCTTACTTTGCTTACTTATTGGTCCAATGATGCAATCATTCCCTAAAATCTCTAGTTTGATACTCCCTCCGTCTCAAATTGCTCGTTCCTTTTGGGGAATCCAACTCTTTAAGGAGATCAAATTATTGTCTTAGAGTTCTAAAATTATCCTTCAAAACTGTGAAGTTTATTAAGTGGTTTTAAATTATTTATATCTTTCAATATAGATCTCAAAAATATGCAATATGGATCTTGTTTTATATATATCTCAATTAGTTATTTTATACAAAATTTTAAAAATCATGAAAAACATTATATACAAAAAGATATTAACGATTTAGAAAGGACACCAGTTTCAAAAACTGTGAAAATAAATTGGGAGGGAAAAAGTACTTTTAAGAGTAAAACTAGAAGTTTAACATATTTTGATAGTTGTTTTTATAAATAGGACTAATATTTTGTGACATCCCAAAATAGAAAGAGGGAGTATAAATAGTAACTTTGCAAGTGGTGGCTAGCTCATGCGGTAGAGCTCTTGGATGACCCACACTTCATCACAGGATCGAGTTCCATTCCCCCTCCCTCATGTAATAGATTAAGAATGACGAATGCTAAAAAAAGGAAGAAGAAGATATAAATAGAAACCTTACCTTTCAGTTTCATTCATTTAAAACTCCCAAGAAATACTATTGTAAACAAGTGAAAGTGAGACAGAAAATAATTCAGCTATAGTTTGGTTGAATTTGAAGATCAATCCCTCTCTCGATAGTTCCTGAACCAACGTCTACATTTTTCATATCTCGAGTTCTATTGTTCTTTACTTTCTTTATTTTATTTTTAAATACAAATTGGAAAACTTGGGGTTGGGGGGATTAACCTTTTTGCATGTCAACGTGAGGACTTTGATGACTTTGTCAACACTTGATAATTTGAAAATTGTCAGTTATGAGAAGAACTTTAGTCAATGGTAGAAACTTGAAGTGGCCCTCCCAAAATCTCAGACTTTTCAAATTAATTCTAACGTTCCTTGGGGGGGGGGGAGACCGTAATTCTACTGTTTATTTCATCCGAGTTGCATTGTTTTAAAGCACAAACGGCTTCAATCACTTAAATTCTAGAGTCCTTTGTGGAGAACAACGATCCTCAACTTTCAGATTATACATGTAGATTGGAAATGAATTCACTGAATACAGGGAAACATTAGCCACAAAGGGTAGAGAAAATTCCACGCAATGAACAAAAATATCTACTATAGGGGATAAACTAGAACAAAAATGGAAATGAAAAACGGAGGAGTACATAAATAGTAAACCAAAAACCACCAACCTCTTACTTTGTTTTTTTTTCCCATTGGCAAAAAGATTTTATTAATCTTAGAAAAAAGATTAGCTAGATCTCGGGTATACTGGCAAAAGCCACCTGAGAACCAAACCCAAGAGGTCGGTAAGAAGCCAACCAAAACACCACAAACAATACTGCTAAAACAACCCAACCAACTACAATTGAAACAACAAAGCCAGACAGACAAGCCAAACCCTGAAAGAACAAACCTAAAGAAAAGCAAACACAAGCTAACCCACAGGATCAGAAGTTTTACTGCTAGAACACCGACACAGAATGCTGTTATTCTATCCTGCCTAAACATACCGAAGTCACAGCTCTGTTGCCGAAACCGAACCATAATGCCAAGGACTAACTCCAAAGCGGTCAAAAGCAATCTAAAATGCCGGAGACCAACTTCGAAGCTATCAACGCTAAAACACAATGCTAGAGACCAAATCCAACACCTTCAAAGCCAAAACACGTCACCCGAGAGAGTGAAAAACTGCAGATCTAACTTCCTCGACGCTGGGAGGTGGTTATATGAAGGTGGGGATGAGGGACAGCAGGGAAAAGAGAAGGAGGTGTGACCCCCTCCCCAAGGAGAAACCCAAGTTTTTGCAAAAGTTTAAAGAGAGAGAAGTGTTGCATTTCTGACTTCCTTTTATTTTTTGTTTTTTTTTGTTTTACCTCCATTGTTTATGATAATGTTTTTTTTGCTCAGCTTGTTTATGATAATATACTCACTACGAGAAATTACACTTTTAGTGATCAATATTGGTGACCACCCGTGTTTTGGTCACGGAAAATCAAACAAAAAATGACAAAAAAATACGTTGGTCACAAAATCTTGAACAATTGGCGATCATGTCTAGATTTTGGTCACCAATTGTTCAAATATTTTTGTGACTAACCATAATCTGGTCAGTAATCATAGTACCTTCAATGTCGCACAATGAACTATACTGTTTGCAATATAGCTGTAACTGCTTGGCAGCTTTACATAGCATATTGTTGAGTGTATTAAGGAAATACAACTTCTAGCGATCGAAAGCAATGAGCACGCGTAGCACGAGGTCGTGCATCTAGTTCTAGATAATAGATTGGACACTCATGCTTATGAGTTTTGACATTTATTGTAATTCTTCATGTAATGGGAATGTGTTAGATGATTATATAAAGAATATGAGAACTATTGTAAGCTTGAATCGTCATTTTTGTTTGGTTAAATTTGGTTCTTAAATGATCGATCATCAAAAGCAATGCATGTTGAATCAAATTCGCCATATTTTTTTTTTTTTTAAGAAATTAAAAGATATTTTGTGACTAAAGGTTGGTCACTTATACATTGCTATTAGTTGGTCATGAAAACTCTCTTTCCGTGACCATTGTTTTTGGTAGGTGCATCATTTTGTGACCACCAGTTTTCGATGACCAAAGTTGGCGGTCAACAAAAGGTACTATTTTGTGACCACCACTTTTCAGTGACCAAATTCAGGTAGTCAACAAAAGGATGCAACAGAGATCCAATTTTAGTCACTAAATGTTATGTTTTCGTGACCAGAGATCCCCAATACCTTTTTGTGACCGGGGTTAACTAATGTCAAAAAAATCAAAAAATTATGAGCGATAGGGGATGAGATGCAGGGAATATAATCTCTGATTCACTATTTGAAGAACCAAATTTGATTTCATACTCTTCCAGTGGAATTTCTATGAAAGCATCTCTCCGCCATTAAGAAAAATTAGTCAAGTGTCGAGAAAGAGAGAGAGAGAGAGAGAGATAGAGAGGTGCTTGTGTGGATTTCCTACTCAGAGAAAGTAGGCGTCCACATCATTCCTCTTGTGTTCCAGCTAGGCAACCATTTCCTCTGTCATATCCATTTATTAGACAATAACCCACCAATCATTTATCGTTTTTCTTCTAAATTGCCTGTTCTTTTATTGGAATTGACAAATGATCATGAGAAAAGACTACACTAATGCAAGTCAAATACATACAAATTCGTATATATACTGTTATTATTCTTATATACTTATAGATATAAAATTATATATACACGTATGTATTGGGTACACCCCTCTAAAATAAAAAAATAAGCACCCTACCATACGCTATAGTATGTAAACAACATAAAAAAAAAGAAAAAGAAAAAAGAATCCAATCGTGATAAAATACATCAGGTTTTACTAACATTTTAAGGGACGTGAGTGATGCTTGTTGAGCTATAATTAATTTGACGTGACCATTTGAAGTCATAAATTAATGGAATGTCATTTGGTGAGTGAAAAAATATCCCATTTATTCATTATATGTTTTTTTTTTTGTTTTGGTAAAGGTATATTCATTACATGTACAAACATTTAAATCGGACATGATTAGTTGATTCCCTAAACAAGTGTGCAAGATGATGCCCATTACTTGTTGTTGCCTCCTATATTTAAGGCTTTCTATTTTTGTGGGGTTTCCAATTCTTGTCCATACTTTTTCTTTTGACTATCTAAAAAGTAGTAAAAAAGAATTTTTTTCATTGGTGCGAATTGATTGAGCCATATTCCATTCATCAGACATTATGCTGGCTTAAGTGCTATTTTAATCAAGTTGTTCAGTATTATAATACAATAGAATTAACTTAGCATATGATGTTGAAGGAACTGTCTCGAGCATGGGCGGAGGGACTTGGAGACAAGAGGGTCAAGTGATCCCTCCCACTTTAATTTCTCACAAAGATTTTTGATAGTTTGGAGCAAAATTTTACTCGTATAATTTTGACCCCGCAAAATTTTCAGAAATTGCCCCTAACTTGTTTAATATGCATAGAATTCTCAAGTTTTTTCTTTTTTTCGAGAGTTGATGATATTAAAAATGAGGCTATAATGCATTATTTTTTTAAATATAATAAGTCATTGAGACCAATTATAAAACAAAAATACAAAGATTTAATTTTTGACTCCACTAACCTAAAATTCTAGCTCCGCCCCTGGTCTCAAGTTACTGGTTTAAAAGCCGCGTGACCAGCTGAGAGAATGCCTTTTGTTTATTAATAATAATAGTACTACTAGTTGCATTTTAATTTCTTCATTGTGACCCACTTTTTTCGTGAACATATTATTATGTCCACTCAAATCAGAAAATTACGCAATGCTCCTCAAACATTAGTCGATGGCTCTTTCTCAGTCTCGCTACAAAGTGTGTGAGCACTTTTGGATAACCATGGACAAGGGCCGGTCCTGAGATTTTCGGGGCCTAAGACGAACTTGTGAAACTGGGTCTCTTACAAAAAATAAAAATAAAACTAAGCTCAAAATGATAGTTACTTGGCGCTAGATATATTCATGATTCATTCCGTTGTTTCGAATAAAACTAGTTTTTGGTTATATTATTTTTTGCACCAATAAAATAAATATCCCTTTGAAAGTGTTAGTTTGTGAGAGGGGAAAAAATATTGGTATGGAGAAGGAAAAGAGAGGCCCAAGAATTGAACCTGATACCTATTGGATAGAGAAACTAAGCTTTTCCACTAGGTTAGCTAGTTCATTGGTTATATAAGTGATAAATTAAATATATATTCTATACTTGAGTGTACCTATCCGGGACCCTAATTTTGGGTTAACATTTTGGGGCCTAAATCAGCCGCCTTACACGGCTTAGCTCAGGGCCAGCCCTGCCATGGACCATGGATATCTCATATATACCACCGAAAGTTTAGGATAAATTTGATTTAACAATTGCACTATTGCACCTTACTATTGAGAATTTACAAATTGAATCATTTTTATTCGACCCAAAAGAGAAAGTAACCGGCCCCTTAATCTATGTGTCTCATTATTTTGTCTCTCTGTTAAGAACATTTTCTATGGTGATCATTGGTGAAAATTAGGACATCTTATTTTTTATTACGAACCGAACTCAAATATCTATTTTACATAAAAGAACATTTTGCTTGGTTGTAAAATAAGAAAATTTAAGGTCCTAATTATAATTTACCCTCCGTGTCGAATTTTCTGGAACCTTAGCTCTGGCATTGAGGAGGCACCTTGAGAGTCATTGTTTGAGGAGAGATTATTTAATGTTCGTGGAGATTTGGACGGTGTACTATGGTGGACCCATTTGTGGTTGCTATTTTACCACTTTAAAAACTGAGTTAAAATTCAGAGTTAATTCATAATTTGTTTTGGTTAATTAGTAAATGTAACTCATTTTGAATTGTAATTACGAAGTTTAAAACTCGCTCAAAATGTTTTTTGAACAAACAAGTGGAAGGTAGATTCATGAATTCTAATACCCAACAATCAACATTCTTTTTGACTCTGCAAAACTAATGGAGAAAAAATGGAGAATCAGTCCAAAGCAATGGAGACAGGGGGCTAGCAAGTAGCAACCAAGATGGTGACGTTTTTGCCTTTTTGGGCATGAAGCTGATACCTCCCTCCATCTCTGGAGTCCTTGTTTGGCAGTTGGCCACCTCTTTATTTCTAGTTCTTTTTTTTTCTTTTTTTCTTGGTGAGAATACTTTCATTTAAAGCCAAAACAAAGAATACATGCATATCGACGAAGTATTTGCGTTACCTTCAAGGCATTTTTCAGGACGAAAGCATATTCTCGTACACACTGATCACGGGGCGATTTGCTATTGTAATTCACTTAGTTTTTGGAGTCTTTTTTTTTATTGGCAAATCTTAGGTATCAAACTTGGAGGTTTTTTTTTTTTTGGAACTATATCGAACTTGGAGTTTAACACTCCATTTTTGTCACTAATTTTTTTATTTTTTGGTGAACTTGTCACCATGATTGTGAATAAGAGTATACATTTTTCTCTTTTGGTACTAGGCTGGCTGGTAAATAGGTAATGGTTCAACCGTTCAAGTCTGCGTTAATTGGCTAGTCGGTTTTGTGAAGATTTTGGTGTCATAATTAATGGAACGCTGCGATTCGTACAGACATATAGTGTACGCAATGTGTACGCAACCCATCTCGACAGTCCGTGCATTAAATCAATGGTCCAGATCGTTAATAAACTATTTGGACATATAGTGTACGCAACCAATCTCGACCGTCCGTGCATAAAATCAATGGTCCGAATCGTAAATAAACTATTTGCGCAAATAGTATATTTACGATCCGGACCATTGATTTCATGCACGGACGGTTGAGATGCACCGTCCGTGCATATTTTTTTTGAAAGGCATATTGCATACATACCCGTGCGTACAAGTCGCTTTAGTGTAATTAGCGTCCCCAATTTTGGTCCCAAATAGAACATTATATTGTTCTAAAAAGATTGTCTCAGTTGAAAAATAATTGTCAAAGAGTGATGAGTTTACTTTTTAAAAAGTTCATGCACTGATGATGTTTTGAACAATAAAAGAAGAAAAGGAAAGGAAAAATACGACAAATGTAATAACACGTTTCCCCCGGGTCCGGTTACGGTACACCCCCTTTTTTGGGACGTATACCCTATTTTTAACCATTAGATGGTAATTATTTAATCTCTACCCTCCAATTTAAAGTGAGACAACTGGTCACCTGTAGAACCAGTAGTCCAAAGACCTCTTGCTCCATTCTCTAACCACGATGTATATTCTCGCTCCCTGTATATCGATTCTTTCTTCCTCTCCCTCAATATCATCTTATCTTTTAAACCTAAGCAACCCTAAGCGCAAATCCCTTCCCCATCAGTTGAGGTCGATCATCCCCATCTCTGTAAACCCTTACAGGCAAGCGGCTACTCCTTTTCTCTCTGTCTCCCTGCGTCTCCCAGTTTTTTCTCTTCTACTTTGTTACCCCGGCCCCTTCATTTAGATAGAGGGCCAGAGAATCGAAACATAGTTGTGGTTCTGAACATAGCATCCAAGCTTGGTATCTACCTGAACATTCAGAATCCAGCCGCAATACCTTCTGAAACCCCGCACCGGTTTTCCTTGCGAAATTTGGCAAGTATATTAGCTTTCAAAACTTCTTTCAATTTGTAGATCGAAATAGATTTGAGAATGAGATAGCTTACTTCCCTAGAACCATAATAATTGTGATTACATGTGCCTTTTTGAACATCCATATGCTCCCATTGTTACGTGCATTTTACATATTCAATGAAATGTCCGAGAGATGATTGTATGGATAGTACAAATAGCAATAATCGTTTCAACCCTTAATATGCGATAGTGAATTTGTTTGTGTGCCAATAGTGAATTTTGGTACGACAATATTAAATTTTAGGGTGACATTAAAGTCAACAGTGGCATTAGTAGTTTTTGGGATGGCATTTGTAAAGTTTTGGGAGGGACATTGATAACTAAAAGAAACAGTAGTACGGAATCATGATTTCTATAGTTTTCCCAATGGAATAATCATTGCTTCATTTACATGAATAGCGATTCCGATGGAAATGAGCATTGTATCAAATTATTGGTGAAACGATTGAAAGAGGTATAACATCGGAATGACCATTCTTTGATTTAGGTATAACTTTGAAATGACCATTCTAATCAACATTCATTCCATCAACCCTATCATTGTTGTAGTTCTATGATTTTTGCATTCTGAGTCTCTTTAAACTTGGGGCATTGTGTTGTGCCCCAACACGATGATGAATAGAAATTTTACCCTTATCAGCACATCCAAGAGAGGCAGGTTTCAAAAGCGACGGCAAACTAAACTGCCAATTTAGATATCATGAAATGCTATAGCTATACAAGCGGGTGAAAATAAGAGCTGCCATAAATCAAACCAAGGGGACAGTTCATTTGGGGTTAAAAGTTTCAAAGGTTTTCACATGCATCTGATTCTTATACACAAATAAAAGTACAGAATCAAGGGGTCATTCTTTACCTAGTTATACTACAGAATCAAGCTATAGAAAGCTCAAAAAGATTGATGATATCGGACTACTATTTATCATTAGAAACTTCTTGCTCCGGAACTAAAAAAATGCGGAATTAAAAAAATTAATTCAAGATAGAAAGCGAAATTGTCACAGCAATGTATCGAGCTAGCAGAGAGCAAAAGTGCAGAGAACAAAATAGCTAGAGTCTAATTCTATATCCAAAGATAATTAACTATTATGCGAATTACTCTACTGCCAATGTGAATCTCAAGCATAAACTGTGTTACTCATGCGATTTCAATATGAAAAACACAAAGTAAAAGAGTAAATGAGAGAGAGATCAAACACACGGATTTTATAGTGGTTCGGTCCACTTACTTCACAGCCTACTCCACTCCCCGAGTATCCTACTCAGGAATTGCTGCACTATCTTCAACAGTAATTACAACCTTCTAGCTTCGCGGGTGCTAGAAAACCTTTACAACGAGAGATTACTTCGAATCCTCTTCAACTAGCTATGAATCCGGCGCTAGTTAAACCTAACCCAAATGATTTTTCTACCCAAAAAATCACTCACAAAAAACAAGTTATAGTTTCAGAACAAGGGTGTGAAATCCCTTTTACAATAACTCTCAAAATATCAACACTCAAGCTGTGTAAAGTATTCAAGATGAAGAACTTACTGATCGACAGATTTTCAAGAGATGGCTCACAGAGTTTTCTTCAAGAGTTCGTGTCAGTCAAGAGGTCCTTTTTTTTTTTTCTTTCTCCTTTTAACGTTGAACTCCCAATTGACCGTTGAAAGATTTTCCTCCAGTCAGTTGAAGCAATTGGCTCCTCAATCCTTCCTTATTGATCCTTTCCATCTTCATTAAGTGAAATTCTGCAGCTAGCCAACATCTTTCCTTGTGAGATTTTCCAGTCGTTTGAAATTTGAAGCGAGATTGGTCCTCAATCTTGCTCCTTTCCATATACTTGTCTGTTGGAGATAGGATTTGATGAAGGCTCTTCCTTGATTTTTGATTGAGCAACAAATCAGCCCTTCTTTGATTTCAATAGCAGAGATTTCATCTCCTCAGTTGGCTTCCATCGGCTCTTTTCTATCAGACGTAGAAACCTAGAAAAAATAATTTCATGTATGTATTGTATGTATAGCACATATGAACTTGAGGGAATTGCTCTTTGGTCCTTTCACAAACAATGAATAACACAATTAGCCCAACAAGAATATTTCTCACCAATGAAGCCCAATTGACTAATGTAACTTAAATTCGGTTGTGTTTGTTATCATCAAAATATAAAAACTTGGGGCTAACAGAAAAAATGTGCTAGGACAATGTGGTAATGAGTAGGAAGTGGGTATGTTCCGAGCAAGGGGTAAGGGCAAGTAAGTACTATGACGGTGCAAAATGAACGAGAAGACCCAGGGCAGAAACTAGAGTTGGTTGTGGAGCAATATTTTGCGTGCGATATGATCGGGAATGGGAAAATATGTGGTGACACACTTTGACAATGAACACAATCATCCCATGGCATCACCACACTATGTCCCTTTGCTATGGTCACATAGGTTAGTGACAAGTGCCGACAAAGCCCAGACAAGGGCTATGCGTGATGTGGGCATGAAGACAAGCCAGACCATGGATTTTATGTCCAATCACTGTGGTGGTCTAGCGAATGTGGGATTTATTCGCAAAGATTTGCACAACCTTATTTAAGCTGAGCGTAGAATAGAACTAAGGGACGGTGATGCCGAGGGCGCTTTGGGATACTTCTTTTCTAAAGTTGTTGAGGATCAATACTTTTTCTACAAGTACAATGTTGATATGGAGAACCGGTTGGATAAATTGTTCTGGATTGATTCAAGGTCTAGAATGAACTATGCCACGTTTGGTGATGTATTGGCCTTCGACACGACCTATAGGACTAATGCATACAAGAAGCCATTTGTCATTTTAGCCGGTGTGAATAATCATTTTATGACGACCATATTTGGTTGTGCATTATTGGCCAATGAGAAGGTGGAAACATACACGTGGGTGCTGTAATCCCTTATGGAGGCCATAGATGGTAAGAGGCCCACCTCTGTACTAACTGACGGAGACAAGGCAATGCGTCAAACAATTGAAACTGTCTTTCCGGGTTGTAAACATCGTTTGTGTATGTGGCATCTACAATGAAATGCTGCAACCAGTGCCAACATACCTGAATTTCAAGAGGATTTCAAGGGGTTATCGAAAATGGATTGTAAGAGGTATGTGTTTGACAATGCTTAGGTTGAAGTGGTGGAAATGTTTAGTATTAATAACAACAATTGGGTGGTAGATACTTATACAAAGTGTCATAAGTGGGTTGAATCCTATCTCCGAGGCCATTTGTTTGTTCGTATGAGGAGCACACAACGTTGTGAGGGTATGAATGCATATTTTAACGATTTTCTTAGGCCTGGACTAAGATTGTATGAATTTTTAGGACATTTTGACAAAGGTTTAAATAGTATGCATTTCAAAGGGGCAGAGGTAGAGGCAATAACGAAGAACAGTTTTCCAGTTATGCAAACAAAATTAACAAGTCTAGAGAAACATGGAGCCCAATTGTTTACATGGAAAATTTTCTCACTTTTTCGGGATGAAATAGAGAAAGAGGGTGTATTAGTTTTGGATAACAAAATTGACCTAGGTTTACATGGAGAAAGAGGGAAGTACTCGTCTAAGTTTATATGGAGATTAGAGTGTCACCCATCCTTAGGCACAATCAAATGTAGCTGCTAGAAGCTTAAGTCGTTTGGCATACTTTGCTGTCACATGATTTTTGTTATGAAATGTGAACAGTTAATGTTTATTCCTATCAGTTGTTTCATGCCAAGGTGGGCCAGACGTGCAAATCTAGAGCGTCAAAAGCCAAGCCTTCTTAAAGTTTCCCTGTTCTTTTTTATTCGAAAAACAAAAATTGGTTAGTTCTTCCCTGTTCATGTACGATAAAGTTGAATCTAGAGACATATAGTCAATATGAGTAGAGGTGCTTGTATGCCAATGCTTGGACGTGCATTTCAATAGTAAACTTGATTTTACCCTTTTCGTCAACACCAATTGGTGTCTTCTATATCTCACATTGTATCAATTTCTTCTAAGTTACCTTTAAATTGAATTATCTAGCATCCTCAAGTGTACGGGCATAGAAGTAAAACAGTCTCTATGTAATCCCTACACTAAAAAACTAATGCAAGTTCTCTTATAACTGTTGAAATCCAAAAATTCTCATTTTCTCAAAACTTTGGCCACGGTTCTTCGTTTCTCCATGATTTCATATCAAAAGGAGGATACTATATAGCAGCTTGAGCTTCTTTTTTCATTTAACTTTTATCATTAGACAATGCTAACCCAACCAATATAAAAGGTCGTGTGATATTGCTTAAAAATAAACCATGGCCATGGTAGTAAGAGATGTAATGCCAATGTAAATGAGACAAGTGCAAACACTTAATGTGTTCAATATTGAACTTCTTGTTGATGTCTTGGATTTATATTTGTATGCAGGTTTCTTGGCAAATGACAAAGGGTAAAGCAGGTAAGAAGGTATGATCAAACAAAATGCCAGTAACAAGAAAAAGTGCGAGTGCCATAACAGTTGAGGTTGACCTTGGGGAAATTTAAGGGTTGTGCTTTAACGATGGAGAGAGTCGTCAAATTGGAACAATTGAATGACGCCACCATTCCGGGAAAAATAAGGATCTAAAGCTTAAGAGGTTAATAAATGTCGCATTAGTCCGAGAGTGTTTTTGTAGAATCAGGAAGGACTCTATTAAACCAAATGACCTGGAGTTGATCTCAGTGGTGAGGGGGAAAAAGCTCCACTTTAGTGCGGATGAAATTACCTATTTTTTAGACATCTCATGCCTTAACCCGTATGATGTAAGGTAGTATCCTTACCTTTCGAACGTGAAGCCACCACAAAAATGACAAACTTTTCGAAGTATTGTACGTTAAGGGAGTGGTCCCGAAGGAGGAGAGGTGGTTTGTCAAGTTTTTGAAGCAAGATATTGCTGTTCTCCATCACCTTTTCTGGTGGAATTTGGACCCTAGGGGTTTGAAGAGTTCATTTGACCAGCCTATACCATTGTTGTTGGATGCTATGAATGTAGGATACAAGCTTGATGTGGGTAAAACAATATGGCAGGTTGTGGAGTCAGTTTACAGTAGTGACCATAGGAGCATAGCCCTACCTTTTGGGTTGCCACTTACCCAATGTATGGAGCATTGTGTAGTTCCGTGTTGGGCATGGGAGGAATCGAAGAAACAGATTTCCTACATAGGTACTGGCACACTCAATATATCACAAGGACAAAGTCGTAAGCATCGTGCTGGCATGGATAAAGTGTCCCTTGAGAACATTTCCAAGCGATTAGATGAGGCTCCTGCTTTGTGGAGAAAGATAGACTTGGAACGGACTATGATAAAGGCAGAAATCAAGCATTTGAAGAAAGCTCTCAAGTGTGAGGAAAATGAAGAACCCCAGGATGATAGTGAGGAGAAAGATGATGTAGACAGAGATGGGGATGCGAATGAAGATGAAGAAGATCAAGATGAACGTGATGAAGATGAGAGTGACAATGAATACGACAAGGATGGGAGTGAAGACGACAATAATGAGAGAATAGAGATAGACAACAATGAGATGGAGAAAGATGATTGAGCAAGTGGCTTTGCAAATTCCAACATATCGATGTGGTGTTCTTTTATGATCAAATTTCATTTTAGCAAAAACTTGTAGTTTGTGATGATTTTATTTTTGTTTTGCTCGTACTTGAATATTTTGGTAGTGGCTGGAGTCCTTGACCATACTGTGAATGGTATTTTTAGGTTAAATGCAATGCATTCTTAGATTTTGGTAATGGTTGGATCATCACTTGGTTGATGAATTTATACCTGATACTTCTGGAGTAATCTCCGAAAAAGGATTTAGTTCTTGGAAGTTGAATTTATTTGCTAAGACTTCTTGTTTTTTCTACTGTGAAGAATTAGTCCAGTTTTTGCGCAATGACACTCGCCGGCGTGTATGGTGCAGCCCAACTTAGCACACTCACATGTAGTTCTATTCTTCTATTTTATGCCAAATTGATTTCCGATTGCGTTATGTTAGATTTTAGCATTCTTGCGCACCTTCATTTTCATCTCCACTAATTATCAAATGTCAAACGAATGTCCTCTCCGGTGTTTAACTCTTTTATGTATAGCATTTGGTGGCTTTCACCAGCATTTCTAGTTGTGCACTTAGTTCATCGTGGATTCATGATTCTGCTTACAATTACAGTACCTACCTAAAATTCCATCAATGAATTGCCAGAGAATTGCCTTTGTTCTTTTGAAAGGTCAAATCTGATATGGAAGCAGTCATAAAAAGCCTAATTATTCTCAGGCCAATTCACCTTTCCAGTACCTAAGGTCACCCCGATAGACTTGAGAATATTACACTACTTGTCACCAGAATTTGTACATGAAAAAAGCAGATCCTTCAACAATGAACTGCTAAACTAAAAAAGCATACGTTGTATCCCCTAACAGAGTACAACCAATTTATAATATTATTACAATTGGTCAGTTTGTAAAAAAATAAAAAATCAAACAATTGGCCCAGCCAAACCAATAACAAGAATACATGATGCATCATCATCTACAATGTCCAAACAAGCTTTGGTGCATCACTTCTGGGCCCAACTAGTGTCCGATACAGGCACATCTTCTCAACCTTTGTCTATCATCATCAGGGTTGACCCCTATTTGGCCGCTTTCATGTATGATCTCCACATTAAGCCTTGGCATCTTCTTTGCAAGTGCCTTGCAGCCTCCAAGGGGGTAACTTCACAGGGCAACATCTAAAGGGATCCTAATTGTTTCATACTTTCCCGTGTCCATTAGAAGGCCCACGTTACCAAACCTCAACTCCTGCAACTCTTTACATGTGGAAGCACAACCTCTAAGCTTTTGTTGCCAGTGTAATCTAGAACCTGTGCAAATGATATAAAGCTGTCATTCTTATGAAATCGATGAGGAAAAAAAAGATAGGTCAAAATTTATTGAATATGAGCAATTGGGATGCTTGTGCCAAAATATTTTGAAGAGAATGAAACGGAACCACATGATTCAACTTGAGACTTCTATGATCCCAACACATCGCCACGAGTCTTTCAAGATCAACCAGGTTAACCTCTCCTTTGAGGCATGCAAAATTCAAGGAGATGAGTTATGTACCAGCACTCTGCGTCCGTGGTTCGACTAAGTGTATGCTACCTGATATTTTTACAAAAGAATGGTAACCCTAAAAAGCTAAATTAATTGCACCTGAGTGGATTCCAACTATTTACATCGAAAAAATAAGGATGATGGAATACTTAAAAGAAGATTACGAGAAAATCCACTTCCTTCCCTAAACAATGTGGATGAAACAGAAAAATCCACTTTCCTTCCCTAAACAATGTGAATGAAACATCAATAGAGCGCAAAGAGTGAAAAGAGAGCACCTTAAGATACAGGAGAGCCGAGCAATGTGACTAACAAGCCTGAACCTCTATGCAAGCATTTTTCCCTACCATCATTTGATGTTGTAGTTTGAATACAGATTTCAATTAGACCAAAAAAGGTGAATAACCCATCAAAAAAATGGTACCCAAATACTTAAGGCATATGCACCATATTATGAGGGGCAACACTCAAGGCATATATGCATTTGCGTGTCGGTGTGTCCGTGTCGTGTCATGTGTTCATGTTGGTGCTATATGGAGTTTCTCCATACCCTAACACAAGGTCATAAGCTACCACCTCTATTGCCAAGCTAGAACAAGAACTAAACATCTACAAATATTGCAGCAGCCTCACCAGAACATAAACTACTAAACTTACAGCCATCCAACAAACAAAGCACGAAGTGGATCTAGCATATTCCCTCGAAGTCGCATCCAGTAAGCAACACCAAAGCATTAACATTTGTATTGCCTTAAAAACTACTGTAACAAAACTAACACGTTATGGCCTCGAAAAAGGAATAAACTGCTATAACCAAACTAACATGTTATGGCCTCAAAAACTACAAATCAACTTGTACTACTAAACTACCTATGAACTAATTGACATAAGATCTGCAACTATAAATGAGAGTTTATCCACTACAAGAAAGAATTTTTAGGGAAATTGTTCTTCAAATTGTTCACGGTCTTCACATTGTTCTTCGCCTTGTCCATTGTGAAATGAGCTAGCCATTGTACCCATCAGCAGTCTGTTCATAAAAAAATGTATAACCATTGATAGTGTGGATGGTAGGTAACAAGATACAATCACTAGAGTGGATGAAACACCTAGTTGTACATTCATTGAAATTAACAAAAAAATCCTTCTAACTCGAGTTATTTGGATCTCTCAGGGTGTCAACCACCAACCGTGGCCTTTTAAGATCATCAAACTACAAAATGCCAAGAAAGAAAAGTTTTACTTGACCTGAAGAGGCAAAAAAAGAGAAAGAACAAATTGCAAATAGTTACCATGAATATGCCATGTGGTAGTGGGACACCTTGCATAAATTTTCTTACGAATAGCCCACAGTCATGGCTTCATGATAAAATAATTATAAGTCAAAGTTGTGAATAACCAAAGAAAAAGGAGTATTTGAGTAGCAAAAGAGAAAATCAAGAAATACCTATCACTCTCCGATTGTAGCGTTGGGTTTTCCACGTTTATCCATTCAAACTCCATCAAGTTGGCGTGATGAATGTATCCAAATATTTTTTGAAATAACTCTTGCAATTCTCTAACCTGTTATCGGATAGCTCAGACATCAAAATGTATGACTATTGGCTATAGATCAGCAACTTATACAGATATAAAATCTTCTAGCATTGGGTACAGCTGGGCCAGTTTTTTAATCGAATAAGTAAATTCCTTCTCGCACCATATCTAGCTTCAAACAAAACCAATGAGTTCCATCATTCATCGGAACGTAGACCTGAAATGTTTAGACATGCAACAATATGGTCAAGGCATTACGTTCGCAGAATAACTTGAGAAAAATAAACTATGGATGGAATGAGTTTGTGGGTACATTACCTCTTCACATGTACGGATTTGACCGGTGGACTGGTACAGTAGTGTTTGGATAATTCTTCAATCTTATCCTTATAAGGTTTGCTATCTAGAATGATTTGCTGCATTATGACAGCAGCATCCAGAAAGCCACAACCACCAGTAAAAGCTTAGAAAATAACTTAGTGCACACACCCACATACACTCACACACCAGCAATACTCACCCACACATAACACATATGCACACCACTCGCACATCCAACATTGAGTATCTATGACTGGCCCACACAATGACAAAAGTACTCACAAAGACCATAAGAAGTACTCACAGAGATGTAGGTCGGTAAGTATCAAGCAGTGTAACACTCATCAAGGTGTGTCACTCTTTGTGCATTTGTCAACTGAATTGCAGCCATGTTAATGATCTACATAGTAGGCATTAAATTTCAGAAGTGTTAAACATGAAGTTTTCATAACTACGATTCAGTGCATGGAATGTTTGGAGGTATACTTCAGCATCTATCTAGATTATTGGTCTCAATGAGAAAATAGTGTGATGTTTACCAATTTCAACTCCAATTCCATGAAGGTCCATTGTCACAGTAGTTTCACTGTACCAATAAAACATTACAACTACAATTGATTGTTCATTGACTTTAAAAAAATTATAATTGCACAAACCTGAATTACCTATAAGAGGATTCATTGCGAAAACAATTCATATAGTTAGACAAAAAAAGTGCGAGCCTTAGTCTGACGATCGGAAAAAATGGATCTCTTTTTCTAGTATTATCGAATGAGAATTTACTTTAGGATTATTATCCACCCCCAATACGTCATTCAGTACATTGAGATTATCAAGAAACTGGTACATGTTCAAGATTAACCAAAAAGTAAGTTGCAGTGAAGTCTTAAAACAACAATAATCGAATATTCAATACAACTTATATTACCTGGTTTGCTCGAATATCATCCAAATCTAGTTCATCATCTACGTCCACAACTAGTGCCTTTTAGTTGCCGAATTTTTCTATCCTTCGCTCTTCTTCGGACCATAATTCCAAGGACTATACGGTGAACGAATGTTGGTGCTAGGCACTCGCTCTTTTGATAATCGGGTTCGACGCCACTGTCATTAGTGCATGACACTACTTCACACGGTTGTTTCTTGCATGGTCTTCCTCGACGAGCAGTGTTCTTTGACAACCGAGTGCATTGTTTCTTTGAATGTTTGGATTCTTTTTGCGTGTCAGATGATAAAACTATAAAATCAACCTTTTCAATGGCTGCGGGGGAGGAAGAAACAATTTCAGCATTGGAAGTCCCATGTTTCTCAAACTCCATGCTAATGGTACGTGGCACCTCTGTCAACCTTTGTGCCTTGGATTTCTGATCTCTCTGTGAGACGAGATTCTTAATGCCAATCAATAAATTATATTGTCAATCAATAAATTCCTAATGGCACCCAAATTCATGGCCACTCTTTTCATCAACGTATCATCATCCAATGCCATCCCCTTGCTCTTCATATCTATTTGTCTACGTTCTTCCACACTATTAAACTTTACATCCGCCTATTGAAAACCATTTTGTAAATTTATTAGTTTCGCCGGTCTAGCTAAATGAGAAACAATGGGAAAAAATTACATATAAAACAAGCTTGAAAAACTATACCTCATGGTTTTCATAACCTCCGGAAGCTTCGAAGAGTTTCAATGTTTGCTTGATTTTCGCATCTTCCCAATACGCCAAGCAAGAAGTAGAAGGATGACGAACATCGTGACTACTGACCGGGGCGACACAGTCCATGCAAGTAAAATAACTACATCACAACATGGTAAAATTAAGTACTCCCTCCGTCCCAAAATATTGGACCCCTACGAAACTACGTGCAATTTTCAAACTAAAAAATAACATAGCTACAAAAATATTTTTCTGAGCAATATGGATCTTGTTTGATAGATCTCATTGAGAACTTTAATATGGTGCAAAAAAAATTTGAAAATTGCACGTAGTTTCGTAGGGGTCCAATATTTTGGGACGGAGGGAGTATCAAACTTTATTTTTTTAAAATGAGGACAAATGGGAAGTGAATGTAGGTACAATTTTAGGTACAGTACTGCCAAAAGAAACAAGCATCCATTTGCCTTCAAATGACCTTTTGTTTTGCAGTTACAAATGCCTTCAACTAGGCAATCGTTACCTAATTGTAATCCTTCATGCCCTCGACATCCCTTACAACGTGGACCCACGACTGCCCAATAGCAGCCATTATGGTTGGACATAGAAATGAGCCCAATATGAACAACACAAATTTTCTCTTTAATTCATCGTCATCGTCATTAGTTAGCTGAAGATAGTCTCTCAAGGAACTTAATTTAATAACACCATTTTCCACTCTTAGATCTGCACATAAGTGTACAAATCTTTCTACTGGCCCTTTCGTCTCCACGCATTTGCCTTCGGCTTTTATTCCCAATAGCAGATGAACATCTCTTGTTTTAAGAGTAAATTCTATCCCATGAACATGCAAAGAATGAGGATTGGGATTAAACTTATCAACCAAAAATGGATAAGGGACATGAGCTTGTTGAGTACATCTTAACTCCAACAGACCTACTAACCCAACGTACGTAATAGCCTCACGTTGTTTGTCATTAAATCTTTTTATTATGTTAAAAAGTTTCGGTAAAGTGATTTGCACATGAATGTAATCCTGAACATGACATATCCCAAGAAACACATTATAAGAAAAATTTAGGGAAAAAAATAGCTAGTGTGGAATTGATGGATTTTCTTTTACCTCTCTAAGTTTCACTAGAGGTAAAGCTTTGTTTTTTTACTTTCTCACTGGATTCCATCCTTGCCATGTCTTTGAACGCCTACTGCTCTTCACTAGTGAGGGCCTTCCATTGCCCCCCCAATTTGTCTCTTTGCCAACATCGAAGTCCATATTGTTTAATAAGTAATGCAGTTAGGGGGAAAATTGATAAAAATGAGTCTTTGGGCTATGGGCGAACCTCAATGTTTATTTTTACTTCCAATTCATGAAGTGTTTCGTATTCTCGGCGGCTACATATAGAATGAAAATATGGAATCAAAATTTGGGCCACTAGCGAACAAAAGAAACTAACATATAAAGAGTACTTGTAAACCAAAAAAATAAAGGAGGGGTAGGACGATGGTTGGGATCCAATTCCTTGTTCTTTTGATCACTCATTTGGAGTTATTTGTGTAGGCATGCACTCTTCTTGTTCTTTCTTACAAAGAATTCCTACACTATAAGAAAACATTGCAAATGAGCAATGACTAACACGTACAAGAGAAACAATGCCGAGTTTCCTGACAGATTGTTAAAAGAAATGAATCGAGTAGTACTACACAAAGCTTTAAGAATGTGAGGAGGGACATATATTTTTTAGATTGGAAATAAACAAATTTTGAACAAAAGATTTAGTATCAATTGTGCAGTGGTTTCCTCTTCACTGACTTAAACCCAAGCACGATTTTTACACCATCAATGTGTTTTTGAAACTATTCTTGAACCAACCAAAGCTATTGTAAACAATGCACAAGTTGACACAACCAACAACAAGACCTTATTTAGCAAGTTTGGTAATAAAATGCTCATGTTAGTGCCAGTGATTAAAGACTTATTAGTTTAAGAATGATGATAATAACCAATGGCATTTGCTGGTATTCCTACCAGTCTGCCACCATGCTTAAGGGTCACACAAAAATAGTCAAAACCAAATCATTATCACCAAGAATTCCTTTTTGATCTCCTTAACACTTGGATAGAATTCGGTAGAGAAACTGGAATCTACAGAGGAAAAAGGGATGTCAGATATCTTAAAAACAGGAAACACGATTGACCAAAAACAGGGACTTAGACAGGTGTCGTTACCAGTTTAATTTGGTGGTCCCGTGATACGAAGATATCCGAAGTCAGTAGGTGTGAACAGGTTTTCATTCCTCCATGAGATACTGAAGCAGCCGTGTGCAATACATAATCACCATTATTTTGGAGAGAATTTGCAGAAAAATAGAATGAATGAATTAGGATCCAAGCACATTATATTAACAACTCCGTAGAAGAACAGATGCCTACCATTTTCCAATCAGGAAACGTGGATCCAAAAGTACTGACTATACTAATAAGAGAAAAAAAGGAAAAAAAAAACTAATTTTATGAACCCTACCATTTTCCAATCAGGGGGAACAAAGGAAAAGGCTTGACTAACACAATCAAAGTATACCCACATGTAAAACTAATATTCCAAATTCCAGGGATTCAAATTATAACAAAAGATTTTACTCTTCAACAAACATTGCTCCATGAGAGAGAGAGAGAGAGAGAGAGAGAGAGAGAGAGAGAAGAGAGAGGCGTTTACCCAAAATGAGAACTCTTCAATAACTTTGCAAATTCAAGGCGTACTCTGCAAATTCTAGATGGGGAAATGGGAGTTGATTAGGACTTAATGCCTAACCAAACAAAAAAATAAGTGCCAAAAGAAAAAAAATAAAAAACCTTTCTTATAGTTTTTCCTAGCAACAGCCCTAGAGTCATTGATCCTTTTCCCTTTCCATCATCAATGTTAGCATCACTCTTCCCAAAATCACGTGTGAGTGAAAAGGGTTTGATTTCTCAATATACATTGTCCATGTTAGTAGAAACGGTACTCCGAATTTGTTGCTATTGCTAAAACGTTACCCCCGTGAAAAAATGGGTCTCAGAAAACATGTTTAAAACCAAATGCAATAGCTTTGCATGAATAAAGCTCAAGATGTTTAAGCACACAATCTTGCACACATACACGATCAGGAGGAAGCACATGTGAGACTTGGATCTTTGTTGGTTCCTAAATTGTGGGGAGTGCACATGTTGTACAATAATAGAAGAATTCTTATTTTAACTGGCCCTTCCCTAAATTAAGTAGGCAAGTAGTCTATTTGTTGTATGTCTACAATCATTTTGTGAAGGGACAAAATTGAAATTGATGTAGCAGAAGAGTTTAGGCCTTGACCTATTTTTTTTTTAATTGTCTGTTTCCCAAGAGGGTTCAAAACATTAATGAATCAATACATAAGGGAAATATGAAGCAAAAAAGATTTAAAGAATAAATTACCACCCATTAGTTGTCTCTCTGCATGCACAGCTACTCTCTGAAAATGTTCATTTCCATAGCAGATTTTAACTCCAAGTCCAATGCTTGTGGCATGAGTCAAATTTCACAAATTAAGAAATGTACCTCGGGACCAAAGTTTATCTAGCTTGCAGTTGAATAAGAGAGCTCGTTGCAGGCTGCACTGAGTTAACATGCAAAACCAGTTGTTAGAAACTAAAGTAAACTACTAAAACAATACAGGAGCATCATCAGGTAGAATGTGTTCGGTTTTGTGTTTCAGAAATAGATTTTTGGGGCCAAAGTTCTCAAAAACCCGAACACCAAAGTTATTAGAAGCCCGATCAGTTCGATATTGTATTTCTTGAAACACACCAGTTTTGGGGGCCAGAGTTCTCAAAAACCCAAAATGGACAATCCCAAGTCGATATTTCTCGTCTAATTGGATTCAGTTCCATCATCGAAATCTTGAAAGACTCACTTAATTTGCAACATACCCATATTTCTCCTCTAATTGAATTCAGTTGCACTTGGAATAGGTTTTTCGAGATAAAAATGAATTCTTTGTTGCTTCAAGATCTCCACTTTTCCTTCAAATCATAACCAGCGAGAAAAGGAGTGGGGTTTGAGGGAATAAAGCTGAAGATAAAATGGACTGCAAGTGGGTATTACGAAATGCATAAAAATTAAAATTCAAGAATCCAGCAATGACAGAAGGAGATGGTTGTTCTTCATATCGACAATTTATCAAACACGTGGTGGGTATTACGAAATGCACAAAAAATAAAATTGAAGAAAAAAAAGATCAAAACAGAAGAGAGCAACAGTCACAAAGAATTTTAGAGAATACTCTCTCCAATTTCACGTAAACAAACATGCTAATGCTAGAAACTACAAGGTTGGAGTGCCATTTTTTTCCCCTTAAGATAGGAGAGGAGAGGGAGAACGTAGAACAGAGCAAGGCAAATCTTTCCCACAAAATCAAATACAAACCTTGGGTGTAAACAGAGCGTTTTTTAAATTGTTTCGGCCGGCACTGGTTGCGGTGGGTTTTTTCATAGCCATCCTGTGGCTAGCAATGATGGGGGGGAGCAGGGTGTGGCAAATGAATATCTGATATGAAGCGGTTGTCTTGGATAGGGTGGTTTCCATATGTGAGAAGACAAACGTGGGTTTGGGGCTTGCGGGGTTCGGGGGATGAGAGAGAGAGGGGGAGAGAGAGAATAGAAGGTGTGAAACAATCGTGGAAAGCAGTTATTGACCATCTTGACAATTTTGAGCGGCAAAAGTTTAGTTTTGTTAGACAATCTTGACCACCCGTGTGGAGTGAATCCCAATCTGAGCCCTTAGGCCTCGTTTGATTCGCGGACTAGAATAGGCTGGATTGATAGTTCTGGGATTAGTAGTCCTGGACTAGTTGTCCTGGGACTAATTTAGTCCTGAATCTTACACAATCCCATGTTTGATTCGTGTAGGATTAACATTAGGATATCCCATGTTTTGGTCAATCACATGTTTGGTTCCCTAAACTTAATTTTGGGATTAATATGAGGACTATCTCTCTCTCTCTCTCTCAAACCAATTTCAACCAATTAAAATTTTCAAAATCAAATTCAAACATGATTCCTAAAAAAGTTGAAAGTGAATTTTTCAAAAAAAAAAAATATTCAAGTCAGGTCTAGAGACAAACAAATTTATCTAAAATATGCCAAAACTCAAAACTCATAAATCAAATCTACCCAATTCTATTATTTGCGTTACAAACAACACATGGTCTCAAAGAAAACTTTCACACCTACATAATTATAGGAAATCACAGAACCCTAAGACGATACTACTGCAGAAAATCTGTTATCCAAAGAACAGAAACATCAAGAAGGAATTTACGTGAGTCATCAGAGTGGGCTATGTCCACCATCCCTGCAGCTGTGTTTTTGTTCCGAGGAATAATAACCTTTCAAACTTTATGTATTCAACCCAAAATTTTGAAGGAACATCTGGGTAACCTTTCAAATCGATTTTTTTTTTGTGTATTCATAAGAAAAATCGACCAAAAAGGGGAGGAAAAAATTAGGGTTAAGCTGCAAACTATAAACAAGCAGCCCAAAATCGAAAAATTGAAAAAAAAAACTGCAGAGATCGAGAGAGTAGAAGGAAATCGACGAAGTACTTGCTTTGATCGGAGAAGAAGTTGATCTTTGCTGCAGTCGAATGAAGGAGAGAGGGTGGCTCTGCTCTGGTCGAAGAAAGAGGGCGGCGGAATAACGAAGAAAGAGAGGGGCGGCGGAATAAATGATGGAGAGAGAGAGAGGTCGATGGATTAACAGGGCAAAAAACATTTCAATGGCAATTTTGTAAATAAGGGATCTTTTAGACGCGCGTTTTCTCTATCCGGGATTACCAATCCCACCCCCCTTGGTATTATATTGTACACAGGAGCCTACCATTATTTTTATCCCGGATTCGTAATCCCAACCCATTTTTTGGGAACCAAACGAAGGATAAGGCGGGATTAGACGCCTTAGTCCAATCCCAGGCGCCTAATCCCTGAATCAAACGAGGCCTTAAAGTACTTTTCCATTAAATCTGAACCCTTGATTTAAGATCTAATGATTGAAAATGGAGGGAATTCAAATGCAAATACTGAGCTTCCTTATTACTTATTATATAGATATAGAAGAAAATTTGAACCTTTGAATTAAGATCTAAGGGTTGAAAATGTAGGGAATTCAAATATTGAGCTTCCATATTATATAGAAGACTAGTGCGTGCTCGTGTCTGTGCCTGAAGGCACTCGAACAATTGATGCACGCTAATCCATTGACTAAAATATAAAAAATTATAGCATGAAGCGTTGGTTGTCAAATACAATGTGTGGCTACGTTAACTCATACTTAGATCCAATATTAAGCAATTAAAAGGTTTTACATTATCCAGTTTCCGAAATTTACAATAAAGAAAAAATCCTAACTTCAAGATAAAGGGTGAAGTCATGCATTCGCAGGTATGAAGGAAATAAAAAAAATTTGTGCAAAAAACTGGGTATACAAATCCAAAAATTGATAAGTCGACTTGTGCTAACACATGTCCACAATCTGGCGAGAAATGTTTTGAGGGATGAAACTCAACCTGGCCATTGGTACACTTAGTTTCACATCTGAGCCCTTCAGTGAAAGTAGCAAATTAATTCCAACCTTTAGATTTAGGGAATGTTCATCCAAGGGTTAAGAGGGATTCAAAAACTGAGCTCCCTTATTATATAGATATTATATAGCGGAGAGATGTTTTCTTTTGGGCTCCATTTTAAGAGAGATCGTTATGTCCTTTTGGAGCGCCATCAAATAGGGCTACGATCACTCTTCCTCGCCATACAATTATATGGGATCTGTGGACACTAGGGGAAAAAAATCGCATTTTAAAAAATGATCTGATTTTTTATTTGGAGTCGCCACCCGTGTTTAAGGTTTGCACCCGGGAAACCGTTTGAAAAATGACTCTTTTCCCCTTGTTTGGAAAAAGGTATTTTCCAGCCCATCATAACCATATTATCTTTGATTTGGGAGCCAAGTTACAAAAGGGAAGAGTTTTAAGGCACCCCTCGGCCGATACGAAGACCGATCTCTACTAAGTGTTTATCGGATTTTGAACACATTTAATTTCTAAACTTTATTCAGACAAGGGGAGGGGAACAAATATCGGGGATAAATGCAATAAACACGTAAAGTGTAGGCTTGTGCATGTGTACCAAGTGATGTATGATGATGATAAAATGACATGAACAATAATGATAATAATAATGATCAAAAACTGGAATGAAAGAGGAAGTTGAGTTTATTTGACACATTGTTAACAAAATCAGTTTGACTCCTCTGTTTATCCTTTTGGCGCCTGAAGGGATGTTTCAAGTGCCTGAAACTACTGCTCTTCAGGCTTCCAAGAAAAACACCTTTTTGTTTATGTTTTGTCTCTGATTTTGATACAAAACGGGTAGAGGCTTGTGATTTTGTAAAAAGAAAACCAGGCTTGTAATCCTTGTTTTTGGGAGTAGTTTACATCATCAGAACATGATTCAAGGTTATTGAAGGAACAAACAGAGAGGGTTGAAACTGATTTCAAACAGAAAAGATGGATTAAAGAGTTTAAGGACCATTCCAGGGCCTGCTATTGCCTAGAGGGAGAGTTTCTCTCTCTAAAAATTAGATCTCACTAGGGTTTCATCCCTTTTTTGCCGGCTACTCCTCCCTATCCGGCCTTCTTTTACTTTGGTTTTCCATCTCTTCCAACCCCCCCCCTCCCCTCCCTTTTCCTCCTCTCCTTCTCTGGTTGTTTTGGGGGTAGGGATGCCGCCTTCGCGCCCCACCCGTACCGGTTTCCTCTCCGCCGACAACCAATCTTCAACCCCTGGCCATTTTTTCTTCTAAAATTTGTACTTGTTGCTCAAACATTCCCTCCTGTCCTCCCTCTTCCGCCACCGTACCCATTCAACCTCCATCTTCGTCACCTGGTACCGGTTTTTTGAAGTAGACCTGACTATGGGTTGAATCTTGGGTGTTTGGCCCCCTCCGTTGCAATAAAGTGCCTAGATCCGTAGGCGGCCGGACCTGGAACTTGGCTCTCACCCCCGGAGAAGCGGCTGCTCTGGTACTCAGTCCAACTTGGTGCTTTTGTTCCAACTCAGCGGGGTGGCTCAGTGAGTTGACTCGATGGTATCAGTCTCTGATTCCGGTTTAGTTGGGTGTTTTTAGTTTTTTTTTGCTTTTGATTGTTGGTTCCATTTGATTGTTGGTTCCATTTGATTACATATGCACTGTATTGTGTTATGGTTTGAGTCGGGTACCCTTCTGGGTTCTCTTCTGCTAACTTTGATAGGATTCACCATTCTTGTCTCGTAGGTGATAGGTCTACTCCGGCAGGTGTGTCTGAGGGGTTGTGGCTTCCATACCATGCTCGATTCATTTGTTAGTAGTTTTTTGTTTTCATCCTGTCTTTTGATGTAATCGTTACTGGATGGTGTTGTTATGATATACACTGACATTTTCAAAAAAAAAAAAAAGAGTTTTAGGACCAAAGCACACTATTTTGAAGCAAATAGGGAGAAGGAGACTAAAGTTGCTTCAGGCGCCTGAAGCACCCCCTTTAGGTGCCTGAAGCTCCTCCTTCAGGCTGAACTGAAAACTTCTTTGTAAATTTGCTTAAGCCATTGTAGGTCCTCTACTTGTATTGAAAACCAGTAAGAACCTATTGACTTCCCTCAGGGAGGACTTTGCAACACCAATTTAAGGTTTTTTTTATACCTTTATGATGCTTGAAATAGTGTTTTAATGGAGATGTGAGGGTTTTGGGTATTTGAGAGGTTTTGAAAGAAATTGGTCGGTGATTGTGAACTGAGATTGAAGAGAATTGAAGAAAGGATGGTAGAATTTCAAACTTTGGGGTTCAATTGCTTCGTGCCTGAATATGGAAAACAAGCTTTGGATGAATTGGGTAGGGATTTGGTGGAGATTTGGACTGACTTTGGAGAATTTTTTAAGGGAATATGGCAGAGCTTTGGAGGATTTTTGGGATTAAAGGCTTGGTTCCCAAATGAAGACCCATAGATGTATTTATAGATAGGAAAGGGCCAATTTAGGGTAGTGGGGGCCAACTTTGGGGTTGATTTAGGGTGTTTGAGTGGATTCCTGAATGCTCTGACCGATTCCCTACCAAAACCGACGAGAATCAAATCGCCATCATCACCCGCCAAAGATTCCAGCCTTGAAAATTGAATTCTGAAGTTTGTGCTTCAGGCGCCTGAAAGGACAAGGATGGTTCAAGTGCCTCAAGGATGGATTAAGCGCCTGAAAGGATGGTTCATGCCCTTGAATGGTGGTTTGGGGCTTTGATGGCTTTCTAGCTTTTTTGTTTTTGATTGTGTTTTGATGGGTTTTGGTTGAGTTTTCAAGCACTTCTTCAAGCTCCAAAGTATTTTTGTCAGTCCATTTTCATCATCGGAAATGCCAAGGATTTTCGTAGGTTCAAAATAGGGTGTCTGCAGGATCCATACATATTTTCAAACTCCACAGAAATATTTGATGGAAAATGTATTAGGATACCACATGGCAGTGCCCCAAGAGCACCCAATAATTTTTACCATTCTAAGGGTTTGAAAAAGAGTAATTTGTAATTTTAACCCTTTAACTATTAAGCCTCTCTAGTTGCAGTTCAAAGTGTTTCTTTCTCAATCTTGCAAGTCGGCAAAATCTCCGGCTTTGATCTTATAGTTTTTCTTTCAGCTCGAACCTAGCGGTCGTATCCCGACCATAACTTCCTATAGGTTGAAAATCAAACTCCAAGACTATAGCCACTAGAAAGTAGACTTCCAGTACATAAATTTCGACATATAATTTGCCCTATTCGGAGTCCGAATGACCAAGATATGCTCCATAGAAATTACACAACGAACACACGAGATTAGAAATTCTGCAAAA
>JAXBDA010001288.1:0-57836 GCA_036023075.1 Gaultheria prostrata
TCCGAGGGGGCTCCACCGAGGGCTTACACCCCGGCCCGTTGTCCCGGATACGGGGAGAAACGTTGTCTTGATACCTGTCGAGATTGGTACTGAGCTGGGAACTGCCGACGGTATACACTATCGGCGGGCTCAAGTCGGTTTGATCCACCTTCGCTCTCGTTACTTTCGGACAGGCGTCCCGCAGACCCTTCATGTCCCCAAGGCGTGGGAGTGAGCTTGCTGCCGTGAACCCGGCCGCTACAGTTTTTCTTTCGGTAAGTAGCTACTAGATCGGGTTCCTTAGATTAGTTTGCATTTTGTTGGGAGACTATTAAACCGTTTGGCTTCCCTTCCCATCTATATCTTGTGCAATTTGGTATGGGATTAGCCGATTCGGCAAATTGGACTCTTCGCTTGAGAACGTCGGGATTGTATTTGCACCGGGACCGTCTTCTTTCCGTCAGGCAATCTTCATTCAACTTTATTTTTATATATGATTTTGTTTATTAACTTCAGCCTATTGGACAATTGATAGCATCACTCAAGCAAAAAGGTTCAAAGACTTCTAATGATATAATCTCAGAGAGTAATCGAGTTAGCATTATTTTTCCACGGATGCTTAAAACGTCAAATTTCACAAACTATTAAGGTTTTGTAGTTTTCGGCATCATAGGCAAGATATACTTTCTTGCAAGTACATGAGCTAAATGAAGTGTCAACTGCCAAGTACAGTATGTTGAAAGAAGTTTCCTATATACTGAGGTTCCATAGTGGATAAGCATAATTTTTGAGGACTACAAGCTAGGGTAATCATATCATGGGTAATACATGTTAATTCTGTGTAATTGTCTTCGTTAAAGCATCCAACTCAAAAAAGAATGTTGGAATGAGTGGAAAGCCGCCCATTTCATATAATAGCTTTGGAAGTGATAATTAACTTATACAGGGTAACTTTCAACAATCTTCATGGTTGAGGTTTGCTGAATTATTGCGGACTGCATTCTAGGATAACTATAAGAGCATCCACACAAGCCTCTTTAATTTCACGCCACAAAGTACCTAAAAAACCTCGTTTCTATTTTATCTAGTTAAATTTTCAACTCACACTACACTAGACCATCTAGTTTAACTACATGCTCTAAAAATAATATTTGTTTAATTTTTCTCTTTTCTTCTTAGGAGAGATGCTACATACACAACCATCCAAGCACAACCCAATCCACAACCCCTCACATACACGTGGAGTCCACACACAATTATGAGGTGGGCCCCACGTGTATGTGAGGGGTTGTGGATTGGGTTGTGCTTGGATAGTTGTGTGCGTAGTATTTTTGTTTTACTTATGTATGTTTTTTATTCCAAACTTTCCTTAATACTATTATATTCTTTTCCAAAAGTTGTACTTCTTCAACGGTCATATTTTGTAACGGCTATATCTTGCAACGGTCATATTTTAATGGCCATATCCCAATGGTCATCTTTTATAACGGTCATATTCCAACCTCGCGCAGACCTTTAAAAAGTATTTAAACTGAACAGTTCAGATGTTTTGTATGGGACCCCGAGATGAATTCCACACAATCAGGTTTCATTTAGTGTACCCATAGTTTTTTTTGGATATCAAAATACCCATGTGGGATTAAGCACCCAAAGCAAATTACCATTTTCAAGTCAAAATAATAATAAAGTAATATTTACCATAGTGCCTCGCCCAAAGGGAGAGGAGCTGTTCATATTGTATTTTTCCCCAAGCCACTAGCTGGTCTTATGCACCTCTCTTTTTGAGAATTTGTCGCTATTGTAGCCAAATGGAAAGAATAGAGAGTCTTGTACAGATGCTCTAAGAGTGGTTAGTGTGAATGCTACTTCATTTTTATGTGAAGCTATGTGGATTGATAAGCCGGCTTTGTGCAACTTATACTGATCTGAAGGCATCTTATTCCATGTTGGCTGTAGGGCAAGATGGGTGAATTGGAAGTTGGATCTATTCTGTTTGATTCTTTTACTAGTCTTCATGTTGCCTTATTATCACTGTTACTTGATGCTTTGCAACAACGGTAAGTTACTTGCTTATGCTTTTCCTCATTCTTTCTATTTATGGTCCGAGATTTATTTCCGTTCTGGATATTTGTTTGGGATTTTGCTGTACCAAGCTTGTAACAAGTCATGAATGTTTTGTGGGCACAAGCTCTATTCACCTATACTCTATATATCATCTCAGGTGTGAGAAAGGAAAGGGCTGCACTTGGTGCCATCTTATTCTTGTTGGCATTTCTATATGGTTTTTGGCGCATGGGCATTCATTTTCCAATGCCTTCACCGGATAAAGGTTTGAATCTACCTTTTGGTTTGTCTTGGGTCGTGCCAAAGAGATAAATGTGTATACGTATACCTCGGGGCAAACAAAGAAAGGGCCCTCTTCCCGTTTTTACTGCTTCTTGCCCAAAATGCTAGACTCCAAGGGGTTCTACTACCAAAAAATCTACAAATTGACTTATAGGTTTTCAATTCCTACACAATGTTATTCCTGCCCGACCTCTTTTTTTATTTATTTATTTATGATATGTCCAATTTGTTCTTCTGCACAAGTTTTGTCTACCTACTTGTTTTTTTTTTTGTCTTTTCCCCCCCTTTAGTTCTACTTCACTTGAGAAATTGGTTCAAGGTTAATAACTTTATTCTTTATCGCCATGTCACTTTTCAGGTTTTTTCACAATGCCTCAATTGGTCAGCAGAATTGGTGTCATTGGTGTGACTGTCATGGCTGTCTTATCTGGTTTTGGAGCTGTGAATCTTCCATACAGTTATCTCTCTCTCTTCATTAGGTAAGAACAAAATGTAACTTACCTGTGCATACGAGTTGGTTAGTTTCGTTTCCCCTTGGTTTTTACTTATGCTTCACTTCCAATGATTCCCTTTCATGGTGTTGAGTCTGTTGACCTTCAACAAGGCAAAATGAAACAAAGAAGTTATTGTCGAAATCATTGCGTGTAATTTTTACTTTGTTTATTGAATGAAATAAAAAGAAAAAATGAACGTTAATAGTTGATCATAGACGCTTAAACTCATTGCAAATTGATAAGAAATAGCAATACTTATTTTTATTGGCTTTTAGTTAGTATACTATAAATGCCATTTGATTGGTGCGGAGGTGAGGATATATCCATGCTGTGTGGGAACTGAGAACCAAGGTTGTTAGTACCATACGGGCTGGTACGTATTGTTTTAGGAAGAAACTGGTATATTAGAGGTCAGATTCCAGTTCGCTTAATTTTCCGGCAGTTACCGGCGAGTTTCGGGCTTTTCTGTTGAGTTCTGCGGTAGGGAAGAACCCGTGAAAAAAAATGAGAGAATAAATCAGAGGAAAATAAAAAGAGGAAGTTCAATAAAAAAAAAGAAATCAACTGCAAGACGCATCCGGAGCTGATTCATTGTTGGATTTTGTCTCTGCAAAACATTCCGGCGAATAGTTTGAGCTCTGATCGAACCAGAAAGAACAGCGAAGATTTCATCTCTAGTCTCACCTCTGCTTACAAACATATGCGTGTCCTTTTTTCCCTTCCTCATGAGGACAGAGAGGGTTTTGGGGAATTAGTCCACAAAGGTGGTGGTTAAAAATGTTGGATCGAGATTTCAATAAGATAGGACTTAGAAATAGCTTTTGGAGATTAGAATAGGGTATAAGGTATCACACCATAGTTTGGCATACTCTCCTTCTTTTTATGTCTTTTGAAATATATTTCTATTGAATTTGGATGTATGAGGATGTACTGTAACCTTGTATTTTTGGAATTAAACCTATGTTGTACCTGATAAAAAAAAACTTACGTTGTCTTACTTTTTTACATTAGTAGTAGTGAGTTATGTAAATAAAGGTTATGTTATCATTGTTATGGGTATTTTATTATGTTTTACCATATGTTTACATATATAGCAAGGAATTCGAAACGATACCTACGTAGCGTACCAATGACAAAAGGTACCATGCCCAGTACTCAGAACCTTGCTGAGTTCATGTATCAAAGTACGACATAACCTGCGCTCTTCCATTATTGGCAGGGTGTCAATATGTACTCTCTTTTTTTATTGACTTTTGTTTGTTTGGTTGGTTAAGGAGACCTCCTTTCTATAATGCTTGTCCCGGAAAATGCAACATTTTAAGGGAAGAAGTACATGTATTACATTTTGCATTGTTATGTAAACATTTGCACCGTTCTAATATTTTGATGTTTTCAAATTGTACAATCATTTAGCACACCCTATATTAGAATGGTGAACAATAATCGAAGATCCAATGACTCCTCATTTATCCTACCATGATACACCATCGAGGACAACGATTGAAATTAGGCCTTTTTTCTCTGAATTTGTCATTGGTCATGTTCCTATTTTGTGCTAGAGTCTATGTGGAAATGTCAACCTCAAGAGGCACCACCGCGTTGTAAAAATTACTTATGAGAAAGAAAATGAGGAACATTTGGATTATCAATAAGCCTGTTGATGAATTTTTGGATTGGTTTGATCTTGTATATTCTCATGCCGGTGTATAGAGCCTTTTTGTCGGTGGCGTCTCTTTTGTATACAGGTAGCATCCCTTCATGCTTTCTTTAATATAATTATTTACTTATCATAAGAAAAAAAAAGCCTGTTGATGAAGGACTTGCATGAAAAATCCTGAAAAAGTAAAGCGGCCACACTCGCATTAGATGTCATCGACTCATCATGATCAGGCCTCAAGGAAAAGTCAGCAAGGATAGCCAGCAAATGCATAATTTCACCGTTTCATGATCGTCAATATTTCTAGAAAATTACACGCGCACTCGAATATGAGGGACTATTGCATTTGACTATTTGAGTCATTACTACAGTGTCTAAGCATATAGATTCTTCTATTAGGTTCATATTCTGATGTGACTATTTACTTCATAGTAAGAAACGTAGCTATCTATCTTCAAAATGCCTTGAGATCATTGCTTCAGTTTAGTGATCATTTGGTTTAGCCTATGATTGGATAACTAGTCACACCTTTCCTGAGTCAATGCTAGTTTTGTGTGATGGCTTTGCTTATATGGAACTACACTCACTCATGAAGCCAATTGTCTAAGACGAGTGTCAAAGTATTAAAAATTTCATAGCGTCAATTCTCTGTTTTGTGCATTTTTATATTTCCTTCCTCTAAGATATTTTTCTTAATATATTTTTATCTCAATATGGAAGAGAAATTGAAGAAACAGAGATTAAGGCTCTGGAAAGACAACTAATGCAGTCAATTGAAACATGCGTTGCCAAGAAGAAGAAAATCATTCTTTCTCAAATGGAGATGGAGCGAATCCAAGGATCAGAAGAGGTAAACTTATCTCATATGCCAAATTATGTTGTGAAAGTAGTTTGTTTGGTTCAAATGTTCAATATGTATTACATGTTCAAACTTCATTGTCGTTTGTTTGTTGTTTGTTCTTGTTCTGAGGTTTCTTGGTGAAATTCTGATATTGAAATTTGCCTAACATCATTACTTTCATTGATTGGTTTATACTCTTTAATTTGTGTGCAATGTGGGTATTTGATTTTTGACTTTGTTGCTTCTTTTGTAGTGTTTTTAAATGGACATGAAACTGAGTGTGTGTTATATCAAGAATTTGCATGATAGTTGGTCTTTCTTTCAATGAAATGCATTTCCTTATTTGAAAATATTTCGAATGTGAAAAATTGGGAACTATCTGTGACCTATTATTTCTCCATAGATATTCCATTTTGTGCCCCATGGCATGACATAATGGCTTTCATTGGTCCAACCAGCGGATTGATTCAAGTTTCTGATTAGTGCCACTAAAGAAATATATCTGCTTTATTGTTGCAAGTAGTGTTAAATCCGAGTCTACTGTTAATGGCCACTGCCCTGTGCTGTGATGTAATGTAACTCTCTGTCCATAGCGGCATAGTCTAATATTGCAACTTCACTTGGCTCTAAGTGAGTCATTTTTCTCGGTACCTAATCATAACGAGCAACTAATGTGTATAATAGTATAAGAAATGCTGTCTATTTTATCTTGCAATATACATATTTGTTTTGCAACCAATGCATTTATGAAAAATTTGCAACTGACTCCTCAAATTTAGAACAATAAGGAACCTGTTATGAAAAAGCTACGGTTGATGCTCTTCATATGCTGGTACTAGTTTTTCTGTCAATAGATCTATTGTATGGGTTTGTGATACATTTTGGTATGAATTTTATATGGTGGTGAATAGCTTGATGAAAACTTCTATAATTCCTGTTTCCTAGTGAAGTATGTTCAATCTAGCGACGTATATGCTTATATGTATAATAAATCTAATTACCAGTCTAGTTTGTGATATAAAACATGCTCTAAGGTCACTCATATTCACAAGATTTTGTGCTTATGCTTTAGAGTGTTTGTATACTAACATCTGTTAGTAACGCGGACCTATATTCTTGGCTATTTGCAAATCTAATGTTTGTTTAATGCTCGATATTGAGCATTACTGCGAAGCTCTACAACAAGAAGGCCAGGTTGAATCTTATTCTACGGTTGTACCTGACTGACAGTTTTATGTTGCAGAAGTTAAAAGCTAGGTCCTTCCTAAAGCGAATTGTTGGGACAGTTGTGCGATCTGTACAAGATGACCAAAAGGAGCAAGGTTTGCCTCTTTTTTACTTGTAATTGAGTTACGTATATTATGACTTTTTCCTTTTACTTTTCTAATTCATGGAATCTGTGTCTTACCAGTTACCAGTTTTTCTCTTTTTCTCCTCAATGTGCATTCATTCTCTCTCTGTTTTTCCCGTTCATTCCGTTTTTTTATTCTGATTCAGTTTCTGCTTCTTTTGTTGGTCTAAACTTCAATTTTGGATAAGTTACAAGCACCTCCTCTGAGTTTAGTGATCAGTGAATAGAATCCCTTTTGTTCTAGGAAATATTTCACATCCCTGAGATTTGTTACATTTGTAAGATGCACATCAGTTGGATCTCTTTGTTAGTCAACCACTAATTTACTAATCAGTTTAGATTTTCAGAATGCCTGTTTACCTTTGTAGAATAAGACGTGCGGCAAAGTCCATTTTGCTAGCCTGTGGTTTGCCCTCTTGTGGGTGGCCTCTCTGACATTTGGAAATATGCAGGCTTTTTGGACTAAAGATCACGGCTACCACCTTCACTCTACATGTAAAATGACCCAAGTGACCTCACCATGTTCTTTTTTTTTTTCTTTTTCTTACCTTTATCTCTCTGTGCAATAAACATATTTTTTTGTTAAAGCATATTTAATTTAGGTAGACCACAAAATGTGCTTTAATCAGCGGGGTAAGAAGCAAGATGGCCACATCATTTTGATTCCAGAGACCTAGTATGTCGTTTACCACGGAAAGTGGGGGCAGGCGGGGGCAGGGATGAGAGGGAGCCATGGCTCCCCCAAGTTTTGGAAAATTACAAAATACCCCACCTAAATTTCGGTGTTTAGCACTTTGGCCTAGAAGTTCTTAATGATGCCACCATACACCTCTCTAAACAGTGAAAAACTTTACGTTGACCATCCAATCTTCTTTTTTATGCAAGCCCCTTCCATGGATATCCTGTGTCCGCTGAGTAACTCAAGACCCGAGTAATCTTGGAGTCTGTTAACTGATGATTGTGTTACTGGAACTTTCGCTGTATAAAGAAACAGTAGATTTTTGCTCACCTTTAAGGGATGTATTAGTAATCAGTGCCAACTGTTCTGTATTAATGTAGTTGTAGTTTCCATCATAAATTTCTTCCAGACACGTGGATTGTGAGTCTTTCTATTGGACTTTTTAAGGGGGATTTTGTTTCTTTAGATCTTTCAAAAGTAATTCTTGTGTATCTTGTTTTTGCTTCAATATGCTTATTTCTTATTCCCCTTGAATGTAATTTCAAGTTAGTTTTGTGTTTTATATTCTTTGCCTTGACGTTTATATTTATTGATATTTCCTTCTTGCCATCCCAAGATATTAAAACCATGAAAGCAGAGGTACAAGCTTTAGAAGAGCTTTCAAAGCAGCTATTCTTGGAAATCTACGAGCTTCGCCAAGCTAAGGTTTACTTCGAAGATGTAGTCTTGTTTTTGCTGCTACTATTTTATGTACATATTTGGTCTCATATCTGTTTACTTCAGTATTGATACATTGTTAGTTTAAGAATTATTGTTGGTAGTATTCAATATTGATACATTGGCCTATGATCTTTTTGATTATGTGTAAAACTAAAAATAAGATTTAGGTGAACTCATTAGTTGATCTACTCACAAAAGGGTACCAATAGGAAAACTTCTAGTATGCTACTAGATAGGGCTTTTGTTCAACTGGAACATAACTAAATATTTGTGCTATTGAGTTGACTTGTTTTTGCTATCTTTTCTTTGTCTTTTGCAAAATCAGCTTTCTTTCCACCATCCTCATTCTATGTGTATTGCTGGTTATTTTTTAGTGGACCTCTCTCTCTCTCTCTCTCTCTCTCTCTCTCTCTGTGGGTTGGAGAAACCAGTATTCCGCTTGATTAATCCTTTTTCAGGAAGCTGCTGCTTATTCAAGGACCTGGAGGGGTCATCTTCAGAATCTACTGGGTTATGCCTGTTCTGTCTACTGTGTTTACAAAATGATAAGGGTAAGGCAAAGGTTGGTAGATCAACAATTAGTTCTTATCATTGCATTTGCATTATTTTATGTTGTCGTTTTCTTCTGTATAAACATATGCATTGCACTTCTTGTTGCAGCTTTAATTCAAGTTATGAGGTAGATGTTCTCTGATAGTGTGAAGTTAGGTTTGGCTGTAATCTAAAATATCTAAGAATAAACATGACCTGACAAGGACACGCACACGCTGACTCGGCGTTTTTCAAAAACATAAAATAAAAAAGAAAGGCGAGTTAGATGTTGAAAACATTTTGGACATAATAGATTCCAGTCTGAAGGCAATGCTGTGATTTCGTATAACAAAAACAGAAAATGTTCCTACTTCCTACCATCCTAACTGCTCCTTTCAATTCTACATAAATCAATGGTGCTACTAAAGTAGCTTATCATGTCTCACATCCTTTACTCTTATTTTCAATGCAAAGTGCAAACAAGTTACTTCTTTTCCTGGAATTTTTCTGTCTATTTCCTTGTTTTTGTTTTTGTATGAGATGTGAGGTACTGAGATTTAATTTGTTTTTGCAGTCTCTGCAGAGTGTTGTCTTTAAGGAGGTACTGCATTTTTCTTCTTCAATAATTCCTTTGTTTGATTTGATCAATTTTGAAATTTGTGAGTTCAAAATGTATTTTGAAATGGGAAGAAATATTCTTGTTTTTGCACTGTTATGTCAAATGCTGTTAGCTATAAATACTTGGTGCTTGTTTTTTACAGGCTGGTTCGGTTGATCCCGTGACAAAGATAATTAGCATATTCCTGCAGTTCTTTGATATTGGGGTTAATGCTGCATTATTATCGCAGGTTAGTTTTTCCTTACTTTTTGTTTATGTATAGGATCATTCACCATGCTCCAGATTCTGCCATGGTAATTGCTTGATGTAGATATTATTGTGTGTCTTAGTTATTAAATATTTGGAACATAGCAAACGCACCTAATTGGACAAATTGGCAAGCCCTAGTTAGCATGTGGCCGCTGGTGGTTGAGCTCCCTAGGAAAATTGAACCCAAGCATGTAGTATCCGTGTATTGCCGCTAGCATTCTTTTGCTGGCTAACCTGGCTGATATTTTTTTGTTGTCTGCACTTGTTTGATGTTTCTATTTGTTTTTGCTGTTTCTGTGTGCAGTACATATCCCTCTTATTCATTGGAATCTTGGTGGTTATATCAGTGCGCGGATTCCTGTCGAATTTAATGAAGGTAATTATTTATTCTGGTAGCTTTTGGATTGGATTGCCTGTGACAAGTGTACTTTAGAACTGTATTACTATACCACCATGTTGCACTTTGTGATAGCTGATAGATACAGAAAAGAGCATGGACTACCTTGGAGGAGGTCGAGTAGCATTGTCAATCTTATTACCCGCTTAGCATTGCCTTTTCTCTACCACTTGGCTTGTATGTGCTTATAGAGAAGACTGACACATTTCAGGTTTTTTGCTGCAAGTGAAAACTAGAACTTAGACTTGGACTGATATAACTTATGGGTCCATGGAGGCTAATGCCTTATTTCCAGGTATCGAAGGTGAAAGTGTCTTGTGGTTAGAGGCCATAATCAGGGAACTCCCTTTTGCTTGGCTTGACTTTATAGGGCAGTTCCAGTTCCAGTACTGTTGGAAGTAGTGCCACATGTCAGTTTGGAAGCAGTGTATTAGCCAGAGATGGAGTTTACTAAGGCCGTTGAATTGTTAAATTTCAGGAGATCAGCAGCAAAGAGATTGAATCTATGAAAGGAAGAAGTGATTGAGTCCTTCAGTAAATAACATATGAACTGTAAAAGAGACATCTGCTTATTACGGAGTAATAATCAAGTCTTGCACAAATACCTATTTTAAATAGTAACATTTGTCATTTGATGATTCCTTTTTAAATGTTCACGTGGAGTTCTTACAATCTACATATCTTTGGGGATGGACTTCAGTAAGGCAAAGTTGAAAATAACAAGTAGAAGGTCAGCACTAAAAATTAACCGGTTGTGAGATGCTACTTAGAGACCATCGTCAAATCCATCTCGTACAGATTTAAGATGCTCTTGCCGAATCCACGTACGCCAGTTCGTTCTTGATTAGAAACAGGTTACCCCCAATGACCACCTCCGGCCAGTGCACGACCATTTCCATAAAACACCCACCTCAAGCTGATAGCGACCACCCCCAGGCAACTATTCTGGCTGACCCCCACCATCCATCGACCAACTCCCTCCTGCCAGAAAACATTTCCAGCTACCCATCACTTGTTTTCAAATCAATTTTTTTGATCTCATTTGCACGATATGTGTTTGTTTGTTGTTTGTTTAACTTACCTAAACAAAAACTACCCATCCGAGTTCCATTGCTCCCTAAACCGAATGTTGGCATCATTTAACCTATCATTTTCCCCCTTGTGGTGCGGCCCTAGCTATGTGACATGGACTCGTGTACATAGGTAGAGTTTTACAATGCCTCACTTCTACGTATAGCTTGGCTTGGTTTGGTCTTCTTATTGATAGTAGTTAACAATGAACATCATTTTAACGAGTAATTACATGATTGATGGCCTTTACCAAATACTCATTCGAAATAAGTCATGTTTAGTGAACACCATGTTAAATTTGACTATGTTGACTTTTAATATTTTCCTGCCTAACCTGCAGCTATTGGATGTGTGCAGTTTTTCTTTGCAGTTTCTAGAGTTGGGAGTGGATCATCAAGCAATGTTGTTCTTCTTCTCTCTGAAATAATGGGAATGTATTTCCTATCTTCTATTCTTTTAATCAGGAAGAGCCTAGCAACTGAATACAGGTATGTGTGAATATTTCAGGATCCTGAAATTGACCCCTCTCAAGAGGAATAGATCATTTTTTTTAAAGGTTCCAAAATTTGATGATTGCATGGTTTAGATAGCTCTGGTATCATAATAGTTTACAAAACCCACATTCCAGAGTACCAAAATTCTTCCACTAGACCTATATTCTTGATACCGGGAACAATCATATACTTAGCAGCTTTGTTCATCGTATTAGCCATCAATAAATTGATTGAGTGGAATTCATGTGCTGATGCACCAGTAGGTGAAATACAGATAATAGGTTGGAGGCACCATTAAATAGAGATTATCAACATGACTGGATGCCGTTATACTCCAAATTTTTTTGAAAAAGAAAATTTTGAGTGTATATAGTAGATGTTTGCTTCTGAACTTGTCTGTATACTGGTCGTCCGTCTATCTGGTTAGCTTGCAAAATTTGGAACTACTAATTTGGTAATTGTTGTCTGAACGGTTTTCCCCGACAGGATAATTATAACAGATGTTTTGGGTGGAGACATTCAGTTTGATTTTTACCACCGGTGGTTCGACGCAATATTCGTAGCCAGTTCTTTCCTCTCTCTACTTTTGCTTTCTGCACATTATACATCTCGCCAAGCTGACAAGCATCCGATTGATTAGCACATTCCTATGTATTTATTTTTGGTGAGTATTATTTTCCTTCACAGTGGTCACACTCAGTGACTTCTTAGATTCTGTATCATTATTTCCTGAATGGATGTACTTAAACATACACCATAGGAAGGCTTTGCTGTAAGATGATCTGATTTTGAACTTTTAAGTTGTCATTTTAACAACTCGGTGCTTGATCATCGGATCGTTTATGTTATGTCAATGGATTTGAACAGGAAGCATACTTGGCTTGTAGATATCAGTTCAATGCAAAGGAAGGTGCAACCTCTCTCTCTTAAAACTCATCAATTTCTGCGTAAGTTTATATGATTCACATACTGAATGTAACTGCCACTGGTTACAGGTCTATTGAGACTTCCCTGGTATGTGAAAAAAACATACAGTTAGCTCCTCCGTCGCATTATTTGCATCTCTAATCAGAAGTTTGAAAACACTGATGGAATTCAAAAGAACCATTCTTTGGAGGGGTGAATTTTTGTAACGAGTTTACACGTGGTTTGTAACTCCCACACGTATACTTGACTGGCGTCCAATGTTTTAGGTGGATCTGTACTACATGATGTACCATAAATTCAAATGGCTTCAAATTGATTGCTATAGAAATTGAAAATGTAACATTATAAGGAACCCTAGGAGGGCCTCAGTTGTATGGGATATTGTTGCTTCTGTATTTCTATTGTCGCGGCATTGATTTTCGTTGGTATTAGCACTCCTGTTATCCGTTTTTTTCTCGTCTCTTTCCGTTGGATAGTTGGAGGGATTTTATCAAGGCATTGGAAAATTGATCTTCTCCAGCAGCCAATTTTTTGGTCTCCCAGTCGTCCGCTACTTTCTTTTTTAGGGTTTTTTAGAGGTCGGCGGACTAATGCTTGCTCTTCTGTTTGGGTGCAACCATAGATATGCCGGTGATTAGAGGGAAGAACCCAAAATTTCATCGGTATCATGTGTATACTATGATTATGAGATTGATGCTTAGTTGAGGAACGAATAAGCTGGTCTAAAACTGAGTGAGATAAAAAAATAGAGTTACAATATTAAAAGGTGAAATGTAGGATCCAAAACCAGCGCCGGCCCGCAGGTTTAGGTTGCCCTAGCCCGTTCCCGAACTTGGTTGCCCACCTCCTATTAAGTCGTAAGAAAATAAATAAAAAGATATACTAGTAAAACCCAAAAACAAAAAAACAAAAGCAAGGTCTGCATCAAGTTCGGAAACTTTAACAAATTTATATACAACTTGTAATTAAGTGGGTTGCCCTAGCCCAAGGTCTTGCCGGGCTTGGGTTTGGGCCGACCCTGTCCAAAACAAAGAGGCCCTGTTTGGCCACCGGATTTGCACCCGGATTTGCCGACGCCCCGGATTTGTAATCTAGGGCCCACCTCCAGCCGGCGTTTGGCTGTCAAATCTCTTCCCCTAATCCACCCCGACTATTTCTACTGATTGGAGTGCAAATCCGGCTTCACCCGGATTTGCCAATGACGGCCCTGACCCAATCATTAGCTAACGAGGGCGGATTTGTGATATTTCGTACCTATTTTACCCCTCCAAATCCGGGTGATTTGGGGGGTTTTGTACGCGTATGTGGCATTTGGGTTTCGAACAGGAGAAAAGAGAAGAGAGAGGAGAAGGTTGCTCATAAATCGAACGGGAGAGAGGAGAGAGAAAATCTAGGTTTTCAGAAAATCTGGTACTTGTTCTTGTTGTTGGTGGCCGGAGTTGCTGCTGCGTTTGTTCGCCTGGAAAAATAGCCGGAGCAATTTTCCGGTTCAAATCTGTTTTTTGCGTGACAACTTAGAAGAGAAGACCAGAGACTTTCGATGTAACCAAGGAAGAGATGTGGGAAATAATCCCGTGTGGTTGTGTGCAACAAATTAATAATTTAATTACTCCTAATTTTTATGTCAAATATCGGTTTATGTCAAAAAAATAACACAAAAAATATTTATGCTAGTGACTTGGGCACAAATACAGTGAATTTTTTAATATAAATATTTATTATGTATTTATTCCAATTATAATAAAATCAAACTAATTTTTCCATTAAAATAACAAAAAATGGGGGCAATTATGTCTTTTTATAACTTATCTCATCATATCCACCTTCCAAATCCCCATTCTAAAAAAAACTATCCAAACACCCAATATACAAATCCACCCTTCTTAAGAGGTGGGCCCACTCTCATTACAAATTCACTCTCACTACAAATCCACCAAAAATCATCTCCGGTCTCCAAACGGGGCCAAAAGGGGTTATGTAAGAAGTACGAGCACATTCAAAGTCGGTCTTATTTTCTCAATCTCTAGTAAATTTTTGAATTGTTTAAAGGGTCTTGCTAACATGTAGTCAATAGGCACAAGTTAAGCACACAAACAAACAAATAAAACACACACTCCAATACACCTTTTACACTTATCAATACAATTTCACATATTCCTAAACACTTTTTACATATTTCAATAAACTTTTTTAACCTTAACATGTGTCTATTGGACACACGTTAGCATTTTCCTTGTTGTTTAAATTGAATTTGAAATTAACTTCACAAAAACAAAAAAGTCTAAAGTTGCTTTATTCGAATTAGCAAACACGCACATTCTGTTTGACCAGCCTAATAGAAGATAAACAAAAAATTATTTCGTGCTCCTAAAGCAATTCTCTAGACTGAAAAAACTGGACTGAAAATCGGTTTGGTTTGGTTTTTCCAAATGTTGGTCCACTTCGGTTTGTAATTTTCCGAATTTTTTTTTGAACTGGTTCTGTTTTTTTGTTTCATTGAAGCAAAAATCATTAAAAACCAAACTGTTAGATTTAGGAGTATACATAAAAATATATTATGTATACATATATGGATAGAACCAATAGCTTGTAGTCAAACGATTATCTCCTGATTCTCCCATAAAGGAGATTAGTGTTCGAGCCTCGGCAGAAGCGTTTGAGATTTAGGACTATGGATAGCTTCTAGACCCCCTCACAGTGATGTATATCGAATGGCAAAAAAAAAAAAAATACATATATGAATAGGGCTGCAAACAAACCGAGTTTGCTCGTGAGCAGCTCGTGGCTCGGCTTGGCTTGGCTTGCCTCGTTTAGTAATCGAGCCGAGCTCGAGTTTTAAGCTCATTTAGCAAACGAGCTTGGTAAAGCTCGGCTTGGCTCGTTTACGAATGAACCGAGTCCGAGCTCGATTTTTTGCTCGTTTGCCCCCCTATATATAGACTTTTGGGGTGAGTTTCCCACTTGATAAAATCAGATTTTATGATTTTATCAAGTGGGGAAAAAAATCTGATAAAATCTCAGATTTTTTTATGGGAAAAAAATCTGATAAAATCTCAGATTTTCCCCATTTGATAAAATCAAGAGTTGATTTTATCAAAACTCGATAAAATCTGATTTTATCAAGTGGGAAACTCACCCTAGAAAAAAAAACTCCTTAACCTAAAATGAATTGTTTGGGCTATGAGTGTTGCTGGGTTTGGCTATTTGGGCTACCTTTATTATTGGGCCTGATTATTGTTGTGCTATAATTGTTGTTTAAGTTATTGTATATCAGTTCAAAAACAAAAGTTATTGTATATGCTTATGATGGAGTTTTAATCTAAATTTGTGAATTTTTTTGCCCTATAATAGAATAAAATCAGGTAGTACTGGCCAATTAACATTTTTTATCCAAACCGAAAAAAATCCACCCAAACCAAGTAACACATAACCAAACTGAATATCAAACGGAGTGATTTCGGGTTATAAATTTAGAAATAGAAATGTTCGGTTTGATCCGAAAAAATACCAAAACATTGGATTGAACTGGACCGATTTACACGTTGGAAAGATACATTTACCTAGGCATACATGTGACTGGGCCCTACTAGAATCAGCTTATTATAAAACATTTTAAAATCGCTGATGCTTAAAACTAAAAAAAAAAAAAAACACGCATCAAATGTAATTGCTGAAGTCGCAAGTTTTCTAAAGTGATTGGAAAATTATTTTATGAAAGTCTTCTGTTCAACTTACATCAATCCCTTTTGTCATAGTTGTAGAAAACTGCTTACTTTTAACATTTTCTTTGAAAATAACGTATCCTTTAATTTGGTTAAGTTTTTACTAAAAATACTGTATACCTATTGGGTTTGCAATCCCAAGGCACTACAGGGGTTAGTGTCTCTAATTCGACCGTCCATCTCCGTAATCGATAATTAAGAATATAATTTTACAGGTAAGCCTTAACAATATGAACCATTGATTGTTAAAATGGACGGCTCGAACCACATGGTGTAGTGCCTAGAGACCCCGTTTCCCCTCCTACAGTAATAAAAAATGCACTAAAGCGACGTGTACGTACGTGTATGTACGCAATATGCACGGAGGTGCATCTAGATCGTCCGTGCATGAAATCAATGGTCCGTATTGTAAATAAACTATTTGCGTGAATAGTTCATTTACGATCCGGACCATTGATTTCGTGCGCGGACAGTCGAGATGGGTTGCGTACGCTATACATCCGTACGAATCGCAGCGTTCTAAAAAATGTATGTTGTTTCCGCCAGGGGTGTAGTGCCTTTGGACACTATAGACTACAGAGACCCTGCGTCCCTTCCAACTGTAATAAAAAAATGTACTATGTTGTTTTCGTCAAATATCAAATCAGTTAGATGTATGAGAGGAGAATAACTTGTAGGAAAATATCAAAAATAATAAAGTCATAAAAAATACCATAATTGGAAACGTAGTTACGTAGCATATACTCCCACCAATATATACTGTATTTCTGATGTTACTAGTAATTTTATTTTCCTTCTAGTGAGAGAGAGAGAGAGAGAGGCAAGAAAAAGAGAGAGAATCAAAAAATCTACACAGAGAGGGGTGGGGAGAGAGAGAGAGAGAGAGAGAGAGAGAGAGAGGAGAAAATTTTAGAACCGAGTCGATAAGAAGATTTTGTGCAGATTCCTCGGCATTTCACCACACAGTACTCTGCTGCTCTCTTATTAATCCTCGGGATTTACCAAATTTAATTCTAGATTGCACACACAAGGAGCACGAGTGTGTGTGTGTGTGGGAGAGAGAGAGAGAGAGAGAGGCGGTTTGTGTTAATCACATATATATATTGTGTATATATATATATATATATATATATCGACTTATAGAGGCAATTGAAATCGGAAAGTTGATGTTTCTATCTCGATCGCGTTGGTGTTGGCGCCGATGGCATCGGGTAACCGAAAGGTACGAACCCTCGAAGACTTGTACGCTCTGACTCAGCCGATTACGCAACCGGAGGCATGTAATTAATTCACTGAATATTGTTTCTTGTCCTAATATCGATTTACTCAGTCATCGCATGATTTCTATACGATTTGCTGTTCGATTTGTACTCAATCCGTGCAAAAAGGCCTTATTTTTGGTTTGATACTAATTGATAGTTCGATTTGCTCTTTTAAAGTTAAGTTTTTTTTACAGGCTTAACCGTGCCTTTCCCTCTGTCTAATTAAATTGTTAGGATTTTGTTTTCTGTCAGTTGCATTTGGAATAGTTGCCCTAATTCACTTTCAATTGATGTTTTTGACATCGGAAATTTCTTATCTTTTTTTCTTTTCTTCGATGTTTCATGCTTTTTTAATCAATTTACAGAGTCATCGTATGAATTTTATTGTTGTACTCAATCCAAGCAAAAGGCTCGATTGCTTTTGTGAAGTTTTGGTTTTTTAATAGGCTTAACCCTGCCTCTCCCCCTCTCTAATTAAATTGTTAAGAGAGGAAGCAGATTTTGTTTTTTATGCCCCGTGTTTCTTTCTAGCCGGTTAATGTTTGTGAACACAGTAGTTGACGTCTTCTCGTTTCTGTGTGCATTCTAGATCACCCCAGTCTTGAGCGGCAGATATCAGATGCAAGGGCCAGTAGATGAAACAGACTGTGACATTCAGACTAATATGGTGAGATGACGTGGTGAGAACGTTTCAGTTGTTCTTTGTCCTTTACTGTGCTCTATATCTTTAGGTTCATGGTCTGCATTTTGTTTGCAAATTGAATTATATTATTTCCCCGTGGCATGGCACAATTTAATTATCTAGCTTTGTAGTGGTTAAACATCATTCGGTTCTGCTAACCACAACCTACTTGGTAGTGGATAATACACACATGATGTCAAAAAGTTGAGAGTTTTAATGCACTTTTCACAGGTATAGATACACCTTTCACAAATATAGTGCTCATTTTGCGCATTAACCACTGCCTACTACGCTGTGATTAGCATTTTCCAACATTATTTGTAGTCTTTTAAAGGTGCTGGTTCTTGTGATTGTTGTCCTTTGTGTTGTTCTTCTTGATGTGTTATAGTTATTCATTCAGCTTGTCATGTTCTGGTTGCGCAGTGCATCTTTGATGGTTTGTTTCGTATTATGTCACCCAATTGTTTTCCTCCGGACTTCACGACCCAGAGACGGTCTGATTCTGCTTATTTGGACATGCAATAATCCATTATTGGTTTAAAAGCAAATTCTTGAGATAGGTTCGAGTTTATTTTGTGGTGTTGAATGGGATGGGTTATAATAATTGTTGAAGAACTGAGACTCGTGAATCCAAATGTTTTAAGTACTCAACAAAGTCTTATGAGGTAAGTGGTTGTGGAGGTCAGCAAGTTATAGGAAGCTCAAGGAAAAGGAAATTTCCAGAAGGAACAGTACATTTGTAATTGCCATGAGTTCAAAGGGGGGACCGATAGGTCCCCATGCGTATTCATGTTTCGTGTTTCAGTAGAGTCTCGCTTTGCGACAATATGGGCTAGGATTCAAGCTGGCTTGTTTTCTGTATAATTTAGCGCATAATTCATTTCACCCCTTCGTGGTTTACTCCACGTGTGGATCACCCCTCAGTTTGAATTATAAGCACATAACTCCATGCGGTTTTTGGACTAAACTTCACTATCACAAACTCAAAATTTCCATGACTATGTACTAATATCCACCACTGTTTTAAGTCAATCATCGACAGTTACGCTTCAAATCTGCTTGATGCTCACTGTTTTTTTTATCAGCAGATGGTCACTTGTTCCTTTTGTGGTAGGAAGAACTCTCACATGTGTGATATGGAAACTCATTCTCCTTCTAATCACATCATGTATTCACTTGCTTGATTTCTGCTGTTATTTCAGGTGTTGTCTCAAGATGAAAAGGAGTCAAATATGCATTGCAAGAGTAGGAAAGTCCTCGTAAGAGCAGAATCTGGGACGTGTAACATGTGTTCCGCTCCTTGCTCGTCTTGCTCGCATGTCAATCGATCTCTCATGGGTTCAAAGGCTGATGAATTTTCTGATGAATCGAGTGAAGGAAATGCTGGCAGTCAGTATTCTGTTAATGACGTAGTACCTGTGAAGCGCACTGCAAATCGCGGTGGACAGAATACTACTAGTGAAATAAGTAACTTACTCAGTGTCAATTCAAATCAGGATTCTTTCTCTGAAAATGCTGAAAGCAAAGTTTCTGGTCCATTGGAAGATGTCGAGATGCATCGAAACTTGCCATCTCGTGGTTCTGCTGGTGATAACCAGCTCCTTTTAAAGCCACAATACAATTCTGATTATAGAACCCTTACAAAAAAGCTTGGGGACCGAGAAGTCTTAGAAAGCCACGAAGAGAGCATTTCTTGTGTTAGCAGTGTTAACGAAGCAAAAGTTTTGGCTAGTCAGGATAATAGAATCATGATTGGTGAATACATACCCCGTAGCTCTGGTTCACCCGAGTTGTCTTCCCACACAATAGACTTGATAGCGATTCCTTCCTCAGGAGACAGGAGTGTGTGTGTGGGCTCACCTAAGGTACGGAGCGTACGTCCTTGTCCTTCTGGTGGCAAACCTCATTCATGCAACCCGAATGTGTCCGACTTGGAAGCTGAAACAGAAAATGGTAGTGGTGGGTTGCCTTCTGATGCTGTGAATTTTCCAGATCAAATCGAAGAAATTGAGGTGGATAATGAGTCACGTGGATTACCTGGCCTGCAGGAAAATTCCCAGCCTGTTGATGATAATGATGGATCTGATATTGAAGAGCACGATGTAAGTATGCCATTTCATCTCATTTTCCTAACCATGATCTACATGGGGCTATTTCCTAATGGTTCCACGTATCTTTCAGGCACCATGTTGCTGTTTGGTTTCTGGAGTTATTGGTTTAGGATGTATGCCCTTCCTGAATTTTTTTTATTATGTGGAAACAGGTAAAAGTTTGCGATATCTGTGGAGATGCAGGTCGAGAGGATTTGCTTGCCATATGTACGAGGTGCAGTGATGGTGCAGAGCACACGTAAGCCTAGGTTTTTTATGTTAATGTCTTCTGTGGCATGTTTACCTGTCAATTTAACGTAGATTAACATTTCCATGTTCTAGCTATTCTAAACATTTTTATTGCTGTCACATAGCTATTGCATGCACGAAACGATGGATAAAGTACCAGAAGGTGATTGGTTATGTGAAGAATGTAAGTTTGATGAAGAAATAAAAGACCCAAAGCAAGAAACAATTGTAATAGTAGATGGGAATGGCAAAAATCAATCTTCTGGGCAAGCGAGTGCCGTGGATGCCAAGCTCTTTGTGAAGTTGGATATAAAAGATACAGATGTTGAGGAAAATAAAACTTGTAGAGATATGCCGAGTGGAAAAGTCTCCAGTAAAAGACATGCAGAGAACACTGAAGTTGGTTCAACAGTGAAAAGGCAGGCTCTTGAAACCAATTTAGCTTCGCCAAAGGCATCCAGTCCCAGCAGAATAGCAGCTGCACTTTCTCGTGATTTATCATTTAGGAACCTGGATAAAGGAAAACTGAAGTCTGCACATCCGTTGTCTTCTGGCACCACTAGCGATACTTCTAATGCCGTATTTTCTCCTAAAGGTCCACGAATGCAGACATCTCAAGGTATTGTTTGTCATACTTGATTATTCTGTTTAGTAATTTATTTTCTTCATACTTGGCTTCATATTTGTCACAACCGTACAATTTACGATTCGTCTCGTACAATTCAATACGATTCAGTGGGTTATCGATACGACTAGGTTGGATGAATCAGAAATAGCAGTGAATCGTAAGTGAATTGGTGATCGGAATGGGTGAATTGTTCAATTCCCCTTAGATTTGCTGAATTCAGTTTTGACTCTCTTTTTTTCCCGCCTTTTTGTTGTTGAAGGGTTCAAACTACTTTTGTTAGGTCTATAGTATGGTTATTTGTCATCTTTTGTCTATATTTCTCCGTATTTACTATCAAAAAAAGATTTCTCTCTTAATAGGTATCATATGTAATAAGAAATGGGAGATGTATTTTAAGAGTGAATTGAAAACAACAAATAAGAAATGGGAGATATATTTTGAGAGAGAATCGTAAACGACAAATACAAAATGGCATAGAACCACCCTAAAGACCTTCGAAGAGTTTGATTTATATTTTTTAACTCATTTTCACAAAGAAGACCACAAGTAACATTCACGAGTTTTCATCTCTTGCAATTTGCAGTAGAAGCAGCTTACCTATTACTCCATGTGATTATCAATTCATCATTTCAAACAAATTTTCTATTGAGTTAGGTCTAAAATTTTCATCTATGTTATTTATATTTGTCACCTAAATCCATAAATTTACTTTTCCAAGTACTTTAGAATAACGACCGAATCGGAGCGATTCGTGATATGGAAAAGGAGCATTTCATTTCCCTATTCGATTCACGATTTGACAACCTTGCTTGGCTGTAGCTCGAGGTTATTTATTATAATGGCCATCTTTGACTTGGTTTATATCTTTTGGAATAACCACTGTGACACTGTTCCTTTTACAGGTACTTTATTCAAGTCTAATTCATTCAGTTGTACAAATACAACACCGACAGTGAAACTTGATGATGAAGTTGTTCTTCAAAAGCAGAAATCAGCTAGGGAGTCTGCTTCGATTGATATTAAGGAGGGACCTGTCAGATTGATAGGCAAATCGATGTCATTTAAATCAGTAAACCCAAGCCGTTTAAACCCTTCAGAGTCAAAAGTTAAGATGTTATCCCCTAAATTTTCTCATGGCCAGGATGTAAGAGGATCAAAACAAGCAAAAGAGCGAAACTTACTGGAAAGGAGGAATTCATTCAAAACAGAACGCTCAATGGTGGGTTCAGTTACGGGCAATTCTGCTGTCTCTACGCTGAGAGGTGATAAAAAAGTAGCATCTTATGGTGAAAATCACACACAGACTTCTGTAAGCAACAACCATGAGTCGAAGGGTGTGCAATCTGACAGGAAATTAAGTACTTTGTCCAAGTCAAACAGTCTTGTAACTCGTAGAGGTTCAGAAATGCCAGTTCCTTTAGGTATTGTATTATCGGTATTTTTACCTTCTGTAACTACATTTATTAAAATATTTTGTTTTTCTAGGTATTTTTTTTACCTTCAGGCTATTGGTCTATTAAAGTTTGTGATTCTGTCCGTCTGGATTAGGTGAAACTAAGGGGCAGTCATTGTCTCACGGAGTAGTCGGAGCTTTGTCAATCAATGTGATTACCAGTACATTGACCAATGGGATTAGCAGTACGTATAATCCCTTGTCAAGTACTTCTACAGCTGAGAGACCATTTTCTATCGGTAATGAAAGTCTTCCAGAAGTGTTAACTCGGCCTACAGAATCAACAAATCTTGATGAGAAAATGAGGGAGAGTTCTATAAATCAGTCAAGGACAAGTATTGTAGCTGGTGATGCATCTGCTTCAAGAAGTTTAAAAGATTTGGATAAAGGTAATAAATTGAAAGCGGCGATTGAGGCGGCTATGCTTAAAAAGCCTGGAATATACAGAAAGAATAAGATGCCCGAACAGTCTGATGAGTTGCCCCTGTCAAATACAAGCTTAAATTGTGGAGTACGTCCTCAAGATCATCTATCAACTTCAATTAACTCAAGGAACAATTTTTCTGCTGAAGAGGTATGCGAAAGGGAAGCAGTACTGCGGAACTCTACTGCTGAATCTTGTGAACAGACAGCTGTTAACAATGTGAAGCATTTATCTTCGCTTCCTTCTGATGCTGCTACTTTGAAAATTGGAGATCTTAATCCCATTGAGCCTTCTGATAGAAAGCGTTTCATAAGAGACTTTCCAAGTACCGATGTCTCTGAACTATTGAAGATGTCGGTCATACCAGAACGTGAATACATTTGGCAGTATGATCCTTCTCCTTTTTTTGACCAGAGTTCTTGTCTTAGCTGAATTCATTTCATTGTTTCCTCAATTCTTCGGACACATGCCATCTTGTAAATGTTTTCTTGTGAGCTTATGTTGTTTGCATGCAGAGGGGGTTTTGAGGTTCAGAAGAGTGGTAAACGCCCAGAGTTACGCGATGGGATTCAAGCACATTTATCAACTTTTGCATCACCAAAAGTTCCTGAAGTGGTGAAAATGTTCCCTTCAAAAGTTCTCTTGAATGAAGTACCTCGCTTCAGCACGTGGCCTCTACAGTTTCAGGAAATTGGTGTCAAGGAAGATAACATTGCTCTCTATTTTTTTGCCAAGGATCTCGACAGGTAAATTTGTTTGGAGCTTTGTTTATAGCAATCACTATCCAGATTTATCATTTTGGTTGATGAAATGGTGACTTCTTCTTTGTATGCGTCTTTCTATTTTATCTTTTGGTTTTGAATTTTCTCTATGTTCTTTTCACACAGCTACGAGAAGAGCTACAAGAGTTTACTGGATACGATGATGAGAAGTGATCTTGCTCTGAAGGGAAATTTTGATGGTGTTGAACTTCTAATATTCCCCTCCAACCATCTTCCAGAGAAATCCCAGCGTAAGACAATAATCTCTAATCTATCGTATATGCACTTGTGCCTGTATACATATTTTGGCCTCAAATTTAAGGCTATAGTAGTTCAGACCTAGGGGCTCATCTCAAGGTGTCTCCAGGAAGAAACTGTCTCTGTGAGGCTTTCTTTCTTGAGCTTTGCAGTGTAAAATGTATGAGATGATGTGGACGTATTCATGCATTGGGCGCTTGCTCTATTTGCAGCATGCCTTAAGCACACAACCATAAACAAATGTGCTGTTTTTCTGCTCAATAAAACAACAATTTAGCAATCTTGTGTTTGCCATGGTTTATAATGTTTATATCTTCAACAGTTAGTGGTCTTTGTATTATTACTATATTATGGATGGTTTGGTGGCGTTATAGATTCAAAGTTGCAAAAAGCTGATGCCACGTATATGTTCCTCACATTTAAATTGTTATTGGGAAACGTCTGAACATACATTTCTTAAAATGAAAAAGGAATCTTAGCCTCATGCTGTATTTATTGTGGAAATACATTAAATACTTCATGCTACTTGTGCTGCCTCATGTGGGAGTTGCAGCTTGCCCTGAGGATAGAGGGAAAGACCTTGGTCCAATGTTCTGAGTTTTGTTACTCGTCACTGACAGGTTGGAATACATTGTACTTCCTCTGGGGTGTTTTTAGAGGAAAGAAGGCACATTGCTTGCAAGACTCATCTGGTTCTTCAATGAAGTATTCTAGTCCCAGAGATCTGCACACACCTACCATCTCTTTGCCTGAGAGCATATGCCCGATAGATGGTCCTGCCTTAATGGAATCGCCCAATTTATCAGCTCAAACCACGAAGGAGGGTTGTGACATTAATGCATCTTCCCTTGACCGAAAGGGTGAATTCACACGAGTAAATGCAGGACAGGACTATAGACTTGATGCCACATCCTTGCCTAGGATGCAAAGTACCAATGCAGTCTCATTGCAAGAAACTAGATGTACCAGTACTCCCCTGGTAGTTAAATCTCTCTCTCTCTAGCTGTTCGTGCTATCAATTTCTTGATTTATTTGCAATTTATTTGCAACTTCGTTCAGTGCATAAGCTTGTTTGTGACTAATCAACACCCTGTGATTGTTCTCTTCAACCATGACGACAAGTGGAACTGCATGCGGATATCATTTTTCTTTTTTTGGGAACTTGCCTCAGTTCTATTGAACTTGTGGGCTTTTGGAATTGAATGTCCTGTGGTTTAAAATATTTTTGCTTGAGGTAAAGGTCGATGCTGACTCCTAGTTCCTGCCACCAGTTTGTTATTGTCATTTAGCACCTGACTTGGATTTGTTTGCAGGTTCTTCTACTTCTTCTTTTTTTCTTTTTATTTTTTATTTTTTTTTATTTTCCTGGTTGCTAACTAGAATAATTTATCTTCAACGACAAATGGCCAAGTAAACCGAAGCTAATGGAGGGAATTAGTAATAAGCTTAATTGGTAGCCGCCCTTCATGCAGAGGGAAGCAAACAAAATTAACTCTTTTGATTTGGTTGAAGTACATGGACTTTTCAGTTTTAGTGCAAACCAGAATGATAACTATTGAATCTCTGATAGCTCATTCTTGAGTTTCGTTTGATTAGCTCTTTCTGGAGTTGTATCTTGGCCAACGGCAAGGCAATGTTTTCCTGTCTCACAACCTCAATCCACATTCTTCTTGCCTTGAATCCTTTTTTTTTACATCTTCAACTCGAATTTGATCACTCTTTATATTATGTCATTAATTGGTGTGCATCGTATGTATAGCAACCTGTCTTTAGGTGGTTACCTAATTTTATCCTTGATTTGTACTGTTTCCAATCATTACATGAATGCTTTAGATTTCTAATTTGTCTTTCTTAGTATTGCTGTAGGAAGACAATGTTGATGCCGAATCCAAGGTGGACATAAAACCTCAACTGTCTGTTCAAGATGCGGGAACCATTAGTGGTTTGAAGAAAAGTGTTCTGCCTATGTATTTTGATAATCCTACTGATCATCAACAGGTTTCGTTTAGTTCTGCCGATGTACGTGGTACAGCGTACGGCAGTAAAAGTCAGGTGAAGAGTGAGAGGAATTTGAAGGAAGAAGAGGGATCTTTGGACATGAAATCTGCGCTATACCAGACGATGACGGATTGGAACATGAAGGAGCACAACCATATGCCGTACAATAATGGGAAACGCCTTAATGAAGATTCCACGTGGAACGTAAGTAATGAGTTGCTTGATATAGGAGTTGCATATAAGAAACAGAAAACTGATTACAGTAGGTTGTCTGTGCATGATAGTTCTCATGACATGAGAGCTTTGAGAGGAGAGAATTTTGCCTCGAGGGCACATGATGTGGGCAGTTTTCCAATCAAGGAGGAGATAGGCAAAGAAGTTCGCGTTGAAACAGAAATCTCTAGGAATGATATTGGAAATGCCGGAAGGTACTTATTTCCTTTTGATCCACGTCCTGTGAAGGATTTGAACTCGGGTGTTAACTCCTTCCGTGATGATAACTGGATTCCTGAACCAAATCTGGAGCTTGCATTAGGGGCAGATATGAAACCCTCAAAACAGGGGTTGATGATGCCATTTTCAGTGGGGAAAATGAACCTGAAAGATGACCGCCAAGAGAAGGCTGCAACCAAGCAAGAGGAGGAGGACAACGATGACGACTCTGCTTCTCTTTCACTCTCTCTTGCGTTTCCGCTCCTAGATAAGGTGAACCGAACCGTGAAAACTGCCTCCAAAACGGAGCAGCTGCTTCCTGATAGGCAACGTGTTAACACTTCACTGCTCCTCTTTGAGGGCTTGTCGGAAAAGTAGGCTCTGCTTTGTATAATTTTGTATCAGAGATTCGGTGACTGTGGATCATGCTCAATGATCTTTTCCATGGGTTTTACCGGAGGTCCTAATACCATGTGTTTATAGCCCATACAGGATTGATAAATTTTATCCTCTTTTTTTTTTTTTTGCTTAGTAGGTAAGGCTTTTTGTATATATAGAGAATCAAAGCCGGAGCGATTTTCAATCCCATGGGGTTGCACATTTGGTTGTGTTCGTAGTAGGATTTCGTTCTCTCTTTAATGCTCTATTATCATGATTTTAGGCTAAGTATTTAGATGCAAGAGGTTTGTCACGATTAATCACCGACCAATGACAGGTGATATTCGAGGTTTCTTTATCGTCTTCTGGTGTTCTGCTCCTAGTCTCTGGTTGAGCCGATATACAGTCGCAAACAAACTGTTGATCGACAATGCTGTCACGAGTTATAGTCCATCTCATGCATGTTTTCATGGTCACCAGTGTTTCTGGGAAAACAAAACGTTGGGTCTTGCAGCCTTGCTTACAGCAAGTCAACTGGTTGGACAAACTTTTTAACATCGTTGAAAGTTAGCGAGTGAAGACTGAAGCAGGTGCTCCGGAGTCTAGGTCTGTCAATGGACCGGATTTAATCCGATTCGATCCGAATCCGATAACTCCAATCCGATAATCCGAATCCGGTAATTCAAATCGGATTCGGATTTTATTGAATTTTAATCCGATAAGAATCCGATCCGAAATCAATTTTGAATTTTTTTTATTTTCTTAACCCACCCTGTTCTCCCCACATCTTCTCTCTAAGCTAACAAAAAAAAAATATCGCACATGCATTGGTGTGAAATCGAATTGATAAGATTTAAAACACATAAAATAAAGCTCAAATGATTTACACAAACATAATTTTTGGATTGATCTTAACAGAAATGTTGATTCGAAAAAACATCGAAGAAAAAAAAACATGCCAGTCCAAATTTACGGTTTCTCGTTTTCATATTTACGGTACTGTAAATTTCAAAAGCCGACTATACGTTTTTGTCTAATTGACTAATTGTTTGACGAAGAATATGATTATCATGGTTGCATCACTGAATTTGAATTTGGATAGAATTTCGAGTTACATGATGTAAAGTTTCCCAGTTGTTTGCAAGTTGATGTTAGTTGGGAAGTTCGCCATGTAGACCTTATTTCATCAGTCCAAATTTAGGAAATGAAATGGGAAAAAATACAACTGGAACTCAATCTTTTACAAATTTTGAAGAAAAAAAAAACGGATCGAAATCGGATTTCCGGATTGGATATCTGGTTTTTCGGATTCGGATTATTGATTTCGGATTTTGCGAGTTCGGATTCAGATTCGAATTTGAGCTACTTCGGATCTTCTCGGATTCGAATTGAATCCGGTCCAATGACAGACCTACTCCGGACCGGGGTTCCTAGATGGCCGTTGACAGGTTCTGGATGCCACCCTACAGGGGTTGCCGTCCAGGCTCCCTGTTTCCGCTCCACTGCATGGGGAAACAACTTGCCAAAGTTTTGGTATGTGTCAAATTTGGCATCAAGAGGATACTTAGTAAAGAAAATCACATTATGTTGATGATCTCGATCGGAATGGGGGACTCTGCTGTCCCCATGGGATGGCAGCGTGTGCTAACACCCAAAACTACGTCGTTTGGGGGGTTTTAAGTAGGTTTCTAATGATTTATTGATTTTTTTGGGCCCACTTCAGGCATCATGAAGATGATTCAAACCCCTCATTAATCTTCAAATATTTTTTTACAAGTTCATGCAAAATTAACTCGGGCCTTGTTCTCCAATAGATTTTAGGTAGATTTTATGGAAATCTCATAAAATGGGCATTTTATGGAGAGGTGATAAAATGGAGTTGTTTTCCCAACTGATAAAATGTAGTAGTTTTCCTATAGGATTTTAGGAGGATTTTATGAAAATCTCATAAAATGACATTTACATTTTATGTGTTGAGATTGAAGTATCATAAAATGTGAGATGTTATGTACCTAAAATCTATTGGAGAACAAGACCTCGATCTGATGTCAGTAATGGCTTTTTCAGAATTCGTAAAGTGCCTTATAAATTCTGAAATCCCTGTTAATTCTAATTCAACATGGTAGAAGCCTAGAAGGATATTATATTGCCAATTTTTTACAGGGACTATACAGCCATGGGATAAATTTGTGATGATGCTCTTGAGCAATTCCTCTTCTAAATTCTAGTTTTACACTTCAATAACTACTACTGTTTCTGATCACTAGAACAACATTTGTATTACGGGTTCATCTAGTTCTTTGTTATGTGTCTAATGCACAATTTATTAAGTTAGTATGCGAGCAAAAGAAATTTTTGTTATTAAGTTAGTAGTATATTAGAGAGGCTCATAAAATTTCCGAAAAAATAATAAAACAAATCAACGTGACAAAATAGCATGATTATATAGGTAAATGACCTTTTTAAATACTCCTCCGTAATTTACGTATGGAGTGAGTCTAAAATATAATTCGATAAATAGTCTAGAGGAAATAAAAATTCAACTTAGAGAAAAATTATAGTCCAAGATACTAGATATTACAAAATAAACAATTCAGATCACCAATCGAGCTTTACCGTCCTGTATGACAGTTATGAGAACTAAACGAGGCATAGAGTATCCACTATTGACTAAATGGTTATTTTCGGTATTTTGCACTTATTTTTGCACTATTCTAGAAAATCCTTTTTTCCTACTAAATGAACTTTATGGCATTTTAGTGGAAATGAGTTGCCTTATACCATTAGGGTAAGACAAAAAAGTTTGGTGAAAACTCAGCCTTAATTAATAGGAGTAAATCAAATAGGGCTTTATTTTCGGTTATAACGTTAGGAAAGGAAAAGGTGTTTCAAGTTCTGGGTAAAATAATCAAGTATCCGAGAAGATGTTGAGAAAAAAATCCATTAAAAACAACTCAATCAGGCTCTTTTGGCTAATCAGTGTTGGTGCCTTCTGAAAAATCCCTCAGTACTTACTTCGGCATTCTCCTACCCAGATATTGTTTAAAGGACAATCTCCTTAAAGTCAAGCCTCACTCTAACTCCTCATGGGATTCGAAAAGTATTCTCTTTGGCAGAGATCTTATTGCCAATCATATTTCTTGGACAATGGGTGATGAGTCTATCAAATAATTTCATGATAAGTGGATACCAGGTATCGACAAGCCTTTCGATCACTTTATCCCTTATGCTGGGCCTGATTCTCTTAAGGTCTCTTTTCTCTTGTGCTCAACGTTGACTGGACCAACCTGGGACCTAAACAAGATTTCTGACATGTTTCCTTCCTTTCTCATCCCAAAAATACTGGCCATAAATTTACCAGTGAGTGATGAACCAGACCATTATGTTTGGCCTTTCACGTCTTTGGGACATTATAACTCCAAATTAGGATACATGTGTGTGTATGATCAAAGTAGGGGTACTAATTCTACCGCAGCTTCTTCTGTTTGGATTTATAAATATCATAATGTATGAAATATGGTTTGGAGTATGGATCTGCCTGAACTCATGGAAGTCTTCATTTGGAAGTGCTTAAAGGGAATCTTACCAGTGAAGAAGGATTTGGCAGTTCGTCTCAATGGCATTCCCCCGTCTTGTCATTTATGAGATTCTTAAGAAGAAACTTTGGATTACTTGTTTTGCTCATGCCATCATTCCATTATGGTTTGGAATGATACTGAATTTTGGCAATCTATTCAAGCGGGCATTTCTTTGAAGGATTGGCTTTTAGATTGGATATTCGCATTCACTTGGATAAACAGAAGCTTTACTATTTTATTGCTCTGCTTCGGGCCATCTGGAAAAACCGCAATTCTCTTGTATTCTCAAATACTCCTATTCTCAGAGATGCTATTCTTTCTATGGCAAAAGACAGCGCTCATTTGTTCCAAAGGGCATCCAACTAGCTGAAAAAGACCAGACAACCGACACAACCTCCAACCACTAAAAACCCATCCCGTATTTTAAAAGCTCATCCTGATTCTTTAACCTTCCAAAGAATATGTGAGCTTCATGTGGATGTGGTGTGGAAAGAAGGAAATTCATGAAGTGGGATAGGTTTTACCGCTAGAATCCCTAACGGAGCATCACTTCGCAACACTCCATATCAACATACATCAATAGTCCTATCCAAATGGAAATTCAAGCAATTCATCAAGTGATTAAATGGGCTTTAAAACACAATTTTAATGCTATCTATATTCTTCTGACTGTTTTAATGCCATTATGCAGATAGCGAAGGGGGTGAGTGTCATTGCCAGGACACTTTTTGATTCGCAACTTGCGAGAGGAGATTGCAAAACTAAACTTTTGTCGAATTTCTAAAGTAGAACGGAAAGATGTCCAATGTGCGCGTCTTCTAGCCAAGCATGCGCTTGCCTGTTTTATTCCTCACCCGGACACTGGTGATGGAAAACTCCTTTTAGTTATTACACTATGTTGTTTTTGGTTGTTGTTAGTTATTTCTATGTTGTTTAGTTTTCAGCTGGCAGGAACTCAGATTGTATCAAGTTATGATTATAAATGATATTTCTATCTCTTTATCTTAAAAAAGGGATAAATTTCACTTACCTCCCCTGAGGTTTCTGACAACAACAGATACTTCCCCTCACGTTTTAAAATTTGCATTTACCCCCTCTAGTTTAGTTGTCGGTTGCATTTTCCCCCAAGCCGTTAGGAGGCCGTTATAACATAATGGAAATTGCTGACATCATCAACTTAACCTCTTTTGTTACCCATTTTACCCCTGTAACTTGATGATATGACATGAATGCCCTTCTAAACTCAATTTAAAAGACATTAATGTCCTTAATCACAATTTCTTAAAAGAGTGTTATTAATATATTCATTTGGTTTTAAAAATTAAATAAATATATTCATTTGCTTTTAAATATGCATTTATGAATATATTTTTTATTCTTTATTTTCTTTTCAAAATGTTTTGGCTCTATATAAACAAGTTTGAATGCTATTCTTCATTATGGGCTCGTTTATAAGATTCTACTAAATTTAAAATAAAAAATTATATTTTATGAAAGTGGTTCTTATTAAAAAAAAAAAACCTATGAAAGTGGTTTCCTTTGTCATCTCATATAAAGTTGGGTTTTCAAGGATTTTTATGGTTAAGGTTAAAATAATTATGGCGTAAGACCACAAATATATATATATTTTTAATGAAGAAAGACACTAATTAATAAATCTAATGCATAACTTTGTCACTAGATAACGCAAATAAACTATGGGATATCATGATATTGCTCATAATTTATGCATTTTTAGCACCAATTTAGTTTGAACGTAATATCTTTATTTTTAGCACGTAATTTCTTTATTGTTAGGACACAATTTTTTTATGTTTAGCATCAACTTAGTTGGCACGGGTTAAGAAAATAAGAAGAAAAAGGATACAATAGAGCAGCACATTTTAGATTTAAAATTCACTCGTGCATAATTATTTACTTTGCATGTATATGAATGTTTTAATACTTAAAAAGTTATTAATATTATTTCTTCTCTCAAAAAATGAAGCTCATGTGTGTATATAGGAGTTGGGTCTACTTTTAATAGTTGATAACATGTTAGTTCAATGTCCAATCAATTTTCCTTTGCTTGCTAGCGGAAGAAAAAAAAAAGTGAGAAAGAAATTATATTTATAAAAAAAACTTTCTCAAGAGAGGTCATTGGAAGGGTTAAAATGTAAAATCACATCTTCGTTAACGGAAGTTACCCGACAAGACCGATAGATGAAGTCAGTTCAATTGCAGAAACCTAAGGAGAGATATTTGTTGCTGTTAAAAACCTCAAGGGAGATAAGTGAAATTTACAAAACAACTTAATCGGGGCAAAATTATTGCCCATTTTCTCATTCTTTTCAACTTGGTATTTTCTCTCTTTCCAACCTTTCAACATCATCCAACAATAATCACAACAATTCCCTTATTTCGTCAAACATATTGCTGGTTACCCTTCCCAATCAAATTTCAATTTCTATTGACTTTCATTCACATTCTCTTTTACAAGATGAATTAATTAATTAAGGGTCTTTCCGTCAAATAGAATAATATATATAGGCTAATAAAATAAGAAACTAGTTCGAATATCAATGCATATGTTTCGGATATTAACATATTTTTATGAATATTAATACATTATTTTTGAATATTTATATATTTTCTATTTATTATCTTCCACACTTTGTGCTTTGTGCTTAAGGCTGAGTTTCAACCATAATTTTATCAAATGGGAAAATACTTGATAAAATCATAGTTGATTTTAGCAAAGGTTAGGCTAAAATCAACAATGATTTTATCAAGTGTTTTCCCATTTGATAAAATCATGGTTGATTTTAACAACTCTTTTGATAAAATTATTTGACAAATTAGGCCTAAGTCAACATTTTTCATTAACTAATAATAATCACATTTTTTGTTGCTAGACCCACAAAAAAAAAAATTTAAAAATCCAATAATCAAACATCTAGTCGTCACCTCTTTATAAGTTTGAGTGAATTTTACTTATAACCCTCAAACTATCCATCATTTTTCTATGTCGTCCTCGAACTACCAAAATCACTCATTTCGTCCTCAAACTATCCAATTTTATCCTATTGGGTCCAATTCCTAACTTCCGTTAGAAAATTGGATGGAAAGTTGCATTCCTTCTCATATCAAGTGGCACAATTGTCATTCCCTTTCATTCTTCTCCTCCTCCATCAAATTTGGCACCAACCCCTTGACATTTCCCTCCAATTTCCTATATCTAATCGAGCCCACCGTGTCTACATAAAGGTGGGAAAAAACAGAGAGTAAAATCCTATCTCTCTCTCTCTCTCAACAAAAATAACCATATTTTCTACCATTCATTAACCAAAACAGGGACTAATTTCCTACAATGTAAGGGGAAAAAAAAAAAGCAGCAGCAGCTAGTCAGCTACATCATGTTTGTGTTTGAAAATGAAACCTGCCTACTAGAATAAAAACATCCAGCATCAGCAGATTTCCAGTGTCAACAAGGCAACACACACAGATTCACTACTACCAGATTCAACACTAGCCAGTAGCCGCTGGGCTAAAAAAAAAGGAACTTCACATCTGGATACAATTTGGCAATGGCACTTTAGTTAACCATTCATTCTCAACTTCCGCTACTTTGATAGGTTTAATGGTTCTACTAGAATTCACAGATTTACCTTGTGTCTTCAAAATCTTCCAAACTTGAGTAAAGTTTCTTGGACTCACCTTCTTGAATTTCTTATGTCTCTCACTGTTTTGAAATCTTGCAAACGTAAATAAGATTTTGTGGTTCCTGAGCTCAGAATCCTTCAATTAAGTCCCCAGTTGATGTCTCTTATTCAATCACCAAAAACCACAAATCTGATTGAATCGATTTGCTCAAACTTGAAAAGCCCCAAAACTGTAACCTAAAATTTATAGACTCACGTGAAGGAAAACCAAGCTTCACCGACCAAGACGAGCGATGAGGAGTCTAGCTTTCCTTCGCCTAAGACCTTATCCACAGTCTTACCGTTTCCGGCGGTCGAGTTCAGCCATGGGTTCCAGATTGCCTTGGCCTCCTAACGGCTCTCCGGGGGCAAGCGGCGCAAATTTCTCTCTCGATGTAAGTGGGAGCTTGATGGACCATTTAGCGCGCGCTCTCTCTCGAATGGTGGAATGGGAGCAGAACAGTCGAGAATGGCAATACTACCCTTCATATGGTTTAAGGAAGCATGTGCAACTCACGTGTTGTGACTTTCCATCCAATTTTCTGACGGAAGTTAGGAATTGGACCCAATAGGATAAAATCAGATAGTTGGAGAACGAAATAGGTGATTTTGGTAGTTCGAGGACGACGTAGAATAATGGTGGATAGTTTGAGGGTTATAAGTAAAATTCACTCTATAAGTTTCTCCAGTGCTCCTTTGGATTTTCCGCCACGGAAAATACCAGCTATGGCGACAACAAGCATCGCTCCAGCTTCGATGACAGGTAGTTTCTTCAGATTACGATTTCAGAGTATTTCGATGCGGTTTTGCTCATTTGTCTGATTTCTAGGACTTTTACTGTATCACTATGTGGATTTATCCGATGCTCTTCTTTCTTTGATTTTGAAGGATTATGTATCCCCCAGTAATCATTGCATTTGATTGATTAGTGTTCGCTCTCGGGTTCAGTCGGCAATCCTTGAATGTTGTAACCTTCTTGCATTAGGTTTTAGAAATCACTTCGACTTTTATGGGAACTGATGTATAGAGGTTGGCATCCTATTGATGCGGTCCATACGAAGAGGCAATTGGTATTTCGTAACTTCATGTGACCGGAAGTTATGGCCCTTGCGGGTTGGAAGGGTAGTCCATTGGCCACTAATTGGGCCTACTTGGGCGTGATTCTTCATGAGCCTTGTGACTTTTCATTTAGGGAAGTTTGATCACATATTCAATGTATGCAACCATTAGTGACATATTCATCCTATCCAGAGCATCTCCAGTGCACTCTCTAAATTTGGCTCGTACAATGACTCCTAAAGTGGACACATAAGCAAAAGTGTGGTGCGATTTAGTGTGCTAAGGATTTACTAATTTAGGAGTGGGAGGGTACTCCAATGGACTCCCTAGAATTGGCTCCTAGAGTGTGTCCTAAAGTCTATTTGTGCACACAAAAATATAAGTGGGTCACCCATTCCCCCTTCTCTCTTCTCCGTATCTCTCTCTCTCTCTCTTTCTTCTCTTCACTCCCAAGTCCCAACTCCCTCCCTGAACTTAGCACACAAACTTGCAGCAACTTTGCTAGCCTACCTTAGGAGTCATTGCAGAGAGTCCATTGGAGCACTAAAATGGAGTAATATTTACCAACTTTGTCCATGTCACCTAGGAACCTAAATAGGAACTATTTTAGGAGCCCAGTGGAGATTCTCTAAGAAATATCTTGGGAGTAGGAGTAGTTATTTGCATTTAACACATGCTTAGGAGTCTATATATTGACGTACTTCAAAAGTTTGAAGGTATAAATGATTGAATATATGAAAATTCCTGCAACTTTATGCTTTAAGATTGTGTGATGCAATCCTTTCCTTTGGTGTGATGGTAAAGAGTGTGATGCCTTTGGTGACCTAGGTGTGAGGCCTAGATCTATCTTCTTAAAACCCTTCTTCTTATCTTCTCGTTTGCTACTTACGTCCATTGCTCCCAGCCCAAAAAACAGCCCCTTTCCTTAGTTTTGACCATCCTTAACCCTATTCCGAATCTGTTCTACATCACCTATTAATTTTTTTTTTTTTTTTTGCTTGTAATTCTTTGGGACATTCGAAATGGAAAGGACTTACATTGGAGGATATATGGTGTGTATACCAACGAATTGTGTTGGACTAGGAGCATCTCCGGCCCTAACTCAAAACTTTGGTCAAATTTGAGTAAAAATATGAGCAAAAGCTTCATTTGGTGTGAAGTATTCTGGTGGACAAACTCAAATATAAGCAAACTTGTGAAGAGCCTTAAAAAAACTTGGATACAAACTTGTGTCACCCTTGATTTGGTGAAAAATTTGAGTAAAACTTAATCTAGTATTAGTTCGAGCCAGTGAGTCTAGAGGGTTTTTACTTAGAACTTGGTTCTGAGTCAATTTAAAGAGTGAGGGCTGGAGATGCTGTTAGACTTTCTGGAAATTTGGGGTGGTTGTCGGCCTACCTGCATCCAGTGTTCTAAAAGTCTGCTGCCTTGGCCAACTAGTCCCCGTCTAGGCACTAGGCGGTGGTCCAATGTTTAGATTAGGCAGCCCACTAGTTGGCGCCTACGCGCTAGGCGGCCCTTTATCACCCAACTAGCGCCTAGCAATTTTTAGAACATTAGCAATTTTTAAAACTTTCCATACATACTCCTTGTGTGCCTTTGGTTGCAATTTGCTGGACATCCGCAATCAGCGGTTGAATATTTTATTTTCCACTTTAAGATCATGTTCCAGATGAAATTTTCGTTGCTAGGTAGATGCTATTCCATATATGGAGAATTTTTCTCCTGGAAATTTCTCGAATTTTCCCCTTCCATTGGAGGAGCATATGACAGTTTTTTAATAATGACAAGTTTTTAATTTGTGGTTAGGTGGAGCCCATCTCAAATCACACGAGCTTCAGTCCATGAAGTGCAACACATTTGGCAATCCATCAAGGTTGACAATTCCAAAGAAATCAAGCCAACGAAACCAGAAGCTGATTGCCCGCGCGGAGTTAAAGTATGGATTGTTTTCTCTAGTTTATGTCAAAGGACTTTGAAGTTTAGTAAGGTTCGAATCTTGTCATTTTAAGGTATAAAAATGACGACGGAAGAAAATAGGTGGTAGAGTTTGTTACTCTCTAAATGGTTCTTTTGAAGGCGTAAGATTTAATTTTCACCACGCCATTCAGATTGTGAATAGGCCAATCAAATTTGATGGACACCCGGGCAACGGTCTTACTTTAAAATCAAGATTTGGACTAAACGACGTCGAGAAAAAAGTTAACTTACCTTTTTATCTTTTCAAGCACAATTAAAGCCACAGAAAAGTTTGGTGTTAGACGGGGTTCTTGAAAAGAGGCAATTATGTTGCATAATAGCTACGGAGCGCAAACACTCCATCATGGTCATAGCAGTTTCCAAGATGCTGGGTTTGGTCTATTATAGAGATCTGAATCCCCCTTCCTTGTCTTATCATATTTCGAATGCTCTAACCAGGTCTTCGATTTGTTTCAGAATAGAGAGAGAATATGGCTTGTCTGGATGGCCCATTGAACTTGAACGACTTGATCCCTTTTAATGACATTTGAAATTCCTAATGTTGAATGGATCAACTTAGATACATGGAAAGTCTACAACTTATATTTTTTCATTTTAAGAAAACCTTGGAATGATGTTAGAAGCAAAATGGGCGGTAAAGTTTCTAATTCTTTACTGGGTTTCTATGTCGAGTTGCCATGCAACTTGAACGGGCAGTTCAAATTTAATAGGCGCCTAACAGAGTGTCACTTTTTTCCTAAAACCATTTAAGATGGTATTAGTGAGATCAAAAGAAAGATTTATTGACTTTTATCTCTCCTCAAGCATAAATTTTCCAGTTAGGAAAACGCTAATGTTAGAGGGGCTTCTTTGAAGAGAGCTGATTATGTTGTATAACAGAAATGAAGACCAGCATTTAATTTAGATTCATTAGCAGTGTCCAATTCCTGAGATACGCGTGGATCACTCCACGTGGCTTACCTTATTTGTGATGATAACTTTTTGGTTGGACACATAAGGGGCATGAGTGCATGATTCAGACTGTTGGATATATCCTGTGCCCATAGCAGACACATCATGCCAATTTGGTAACAAGGGTTGTACTCTGTAGTATATCTAGATGTTCATACTTATCAGAAAACATGGCATTTTAGAAGAGGGAAGGGAAGAGGAAACACTTGGGTAGGCATGTGGATGCATCTATCCCCCTCCTCCAAGGAAGGAACGATCACTGAGCGAGCCAAGCCAGGCAATTGAAGGGGAAGATGGAGAAGAGTGGAGATCATTTTTGAGCCGGGCCAAGATGCTGGTGGCTTTGTCTCTAGCTACTGGTTTTCTTTTTGTGCTTTATAATGCTGATTCCTACTGGCTTGATTGCTACCTTATCAGATCAATGTTGACTGCTTTTAATCTGCTCAAAGAAATATGCTTGGTTGGTTTTAACTGTTTCCTTTGATGTATGCAGTGAGAGTAGAGGTGGAGGGGGCAACTTTGTTGCAGGTTTTGTTCTGGGAGGTGCATTGTTTGGAACTCTAGCATATGCTTTTGCTCCCCAGGTGATTATTATTCCTCTCCTTTGATGGTATATGTAACGTATACGAATAACGAGGGGTGGCCCCTATAGTATGTGATAGAGAAGTAGGTTTTGTCAATATTACCGCAAGGCAAAAGGCCTATACAGAAAATAGGCGGCCTGATTGGCTGAGCATCCTATGAGTGTATGATTTCAACGAAGCTATCTGATAAAGGAGTCTCCTACAGCTACAGTTGTACAAAATGGACGAGAGATAGCCTGCTCATGCGCTTCTCAATGCTTTGGCATGATGTTTTGTTCCAATCAAACCACCACATCAAGATAACTGGCGCAAGAAGCCATGCCTTCCTCTTGCTCTTCCCAACCCCGCCCCCCGCCATCCGAAAAGGACACTAGCTGCGTCCCAACTCACACTAGGCAACCCGTACCTACAAAACAAATCCTTAGCCACCCAAGCTTTCTATTGTCATCTCCAGCCATTAGTACTGCAGCTACTGCTGCTTTTCCAACTTGTAATTGGTCTATGGGTTTGACAGTTCTATTTGTTACTCTACAAGCAACATTGCATTGTTCCTTATCAGTTAGGTGAATAGGTTTTTCATTTATCTAAATTAATTTGCAATTGTGTTCATGTTGGGATATGTTATCATGCACTCTCTTGCCGTAAATACGGCTTACCTTCACACAGCTGCCTCTAGTGTGATGTGGGTTGTTGAGAATATAAATAATAAAGTTACCCCTCTCTCTAACAACTTAAGCTTTTAGATGAGTTGGTGGTTAACAATTTAATATGGTATCAGAGCTAGACTTTTGGGGACTTTTGGACAAGACTCTATGTTGTTGATGGTTGGTTCCCCTTACTTCGTCGTTGATAATCGATAGTTGTCGTATATGTTGAATCGTTATTTACCTCTCCACGTGTGGGTTAGGGGTTGCACGTGCGGGGGGTGGTAGAGCTTGTCCCATATTGGTTAATTATAACCTCCAAAGCTAGTACTCCCTCCGTTCCAAAATGTTTGCCCCCTACGAAACTACGTGCAATTTTCAAACTAAAATATAATATAGTTACAAAAATAATTTTCTAAGCAATATGGATATTGTTTGATAGAACTCATTGAGAACTTTAATATGGTGCAAAAAAAAATTGAAAATTATTTTGGTAAATACATTATTTTTTAGTTTGAAAATTACACGTAGTTTCGTAGGGGGCAAACATTTTGGAACGGAGGGAGTATAATATATGAACCAGGGCGGCCTCTCCACTCATTGCCAATTGGTTTTGAGTTGGATGCTTTCATATGGGTGATCTTTCTCCTGATTTATCTATTCCTTGTCATGGATTTTGTATCAGTTTGGATCTTATATCTATTTAATGGTGTAACGGAATGAGAGTGATAGTATAATCATTTTAAAACGAGAGGTTATTGTTCCTTACCCTTGTAAAGCTTTTTTTAATTTTATTTATTTTCCTTTATCAATAGTGTTTCGTATGTTGTAGTGATTATTTTTTGCATCTTGATTATTTTTGTTATATTTTACTATTATCTTCTTTGCAAAAGAAGTTATCATCCATTTTCTTTTTCTTTCTTTTGAATGGCTGTGGTCAGTTCAGTTTTCACTGCTCTTGCTCTTTGTGGTCATCGAAGCATTTATATTATTGTGCGTTGCCTGATTATTTATTGAAGTTGTCTGCGTTTCCTAGTGTGCAAATGACTACTGTTTTATAAAATCCATCATAACTCTCTCTCTCTGGATGTTTAGATCAGAAAGGCAATCCTAAATGAAGATGAACATGGCTTCCGGAGGCCCAGGCGACTACCATATTATGATGAAGGCTTAGTATATGATGACCGCTTAGAGGTAATGATGATGGTGCTAGTTGTTTTGCATTGCATTCCAACTTGTAGTGTGGTTTACTTTTCTCATGATTCTTTGGTTTTCAATTTTCTTTTCCTGAAATGCAGAATCCCAAGCAGACCTTGAGTACGAAAATTCGTGAGCTCAGTGCTGCCATTGACATTGCCATTGACAGGATGTATTCACGGTTGAAAGGTAGCAATCACATGCCTACTGCACCAACTGAAAATAAGCCCGAAGAAGTCACCATGTAAGATGTGCTTTTGTTTGTTGAATAATAATATACGACTCTTGGATGATTAGTTCAACTGGTTGAATCTGTACTTCTGGTGTGTGAAACTCGGGGAAAATTGCATCATAGATGTCCACAACACTCTGTTTGCTATTAAGTTTTGTTTTTGCTTTTAAAATAAAGTATTATCTGCTATGTTTTTCACATAATACATGACATGGAGATTTGTTACCCCTTTTCCTTCATCTTCATGATGGTTGTCTTGACCACTTTCCAAGTATTGTTCGGTTTCTTATTGGTGTTCTTACACAATTTGAAATTCTTGGTTCTCAGCTTAATTGATCTCTATTCATTGTTGTAATTGCTTCTTTTTCTTGTGTTGTTACATAATGTCCAGCACTGGCTCCTTGGAGACGTTTATGCAATATTTACAGAAGTAACTGCCTCTTGGTATCTGAACATGAACATAAACATAGAAACCAAACCAAAGATTCTTACTGTTACATAATCATCAAAACCAACCTGAAGATTCTTAATGTTTTATAATCATCGACAACGCCACGTGTACAATAATTATTGCACAACTAAAAACATGATAAACACCTTCTTATTAATGCAACTTGCAGCAGTTGGGGGATGGGAAGGGGGCTGCTCAGTACTTGATGACAACCTTGACACAGTCTGGCTGCTTCATTACCTTCAATGCATTGTTTATTTCGTCCAGTGAAACTTCGTGAGTCAAAAGCTCCTCAAGATGGAGTTCCTGTTATAAACACCTTGTTAGGTCCTTTTTACGTAATATCAACAAGTATTTGACTTCAATCTAGATAGCGAATGCGACACAAGGGCAAAAAACTGAGACATTAAAGTAGTCCTTCATCCCATGCCTGATTGTATAGAAATTTTCATGTTCCAAATTTTTAAAACTAGCGATAGTAGTGTCCGAGCCCTTGATCCTCCACGCCTTTAGGTGCAATATTCTTTGGCTTTGATGTATATTTTTGACTAATTCTTTACAAAACCATACACTAAATTTCTCTCCTTTTTATGTAGCTGGAATCCCTACTAGCCTACTAGGTTAAGTCAATCATGGTATTTTTCCTGGTGATGTGTCTAGGTTTAGAGCACAGCATACAGTGACAGAAATAGGAAAATACCTTATTCAAGCATTTGTCAAATATGATGGGCAGGTCTGATTTGGTTCTAATCCCACCATAGATGGAACCCTTAAGTGTCCTACCACACAAAAGGGGAATGAAGTTGATCTGGCCGCTTGTCTCGTTTCCTGCACCTATCAATACCACCGACCCTATCCCCTGTAGTGCACACCAACACCCGTTAAGCATTTATAGTAACACTATGTATATTGCTTTGATACTTGAGCATTTAAATAAATAGTGATATTCGGATATTCCTACCGACGAATATGATAACGATATTGAAAAACTGAATAAGTAGGATTTTTCTGTATCAGCTTGCCCTTTGTCACTAGAGTTCGCAGTACGTACGTATGAGGATAAGGTATAGAGCTCTATGCTCACCAGGATAAGAGTTCTCATGAAATATTGGTATATAGTTTATGTACATGGATGTGAGTGTACATCCATGGCCTTTGCAAGAGCAGCTTGCACGGATGCGACACTGTGTTTAGTCCAACCTCATGGTGTGTAATATGCTTTCATTGGTGGGCAGTGATGGTCTGAGAACATTGATCAATTTTTTTTATATTAGCCCTTCCTTTGGAAAAGGTCATTTGTGGAATGTGATAGCGTTGCTTGCTTACCACTTTTGAGGATTCAATGGCCTCGTTGAGCAAGGATGCAACTCCCGTGCACTCGAAGCAGTAGTCGACACCCAGACCACCTGTCAGCCCATTGATCAATTCCGAAATACGTTTATCAGAATGCTTGGTGGGATTTATGAAATCGGTCATTCCAAACACCTCCCCTTTTGCACGTTTCTTCTCGTTTACGTCCACCCCTATTATCCTGGCTGCCCCTTGTGTCCGAGCTCCCTCTATCACCTGCACTCGATTCATTCATGCTCATTACATATGTATACGTTCTCTGCTGCATATTAATTTGTATCGGTTTTGTTTTCTCTAAATGTTTATCTTAGGTAGGGTAGTAGCTAGTGTTTTACCCCGAGTCCAACAGCGCCAAGGCCGATTACAGCGACAGTGGATCCCTTATGAACAAGGACTTCCCTCCATGTGGAACCGAAGCCAGTGGTATAGCCGCAGGACATGAAGCTGGCATGGGCGAGAGGGATCCTGGGATCAAGCTTGACGACATAGTTGGCACCAATGACAATGTACTCGGACCAGGTGGAGCATGTGAAGTGGTGGTAGATTCTCGTCCCATCGCTGGTTGACATCCTCGACGTTCCATCGGGCATTAGCCCATTGAAAGGCAATGGGTAGATATGACATAGATTCGACCTTCCTGAAACACAGTTGTCGCACTTGCCACATTCCCCGATGTAGGTTGGCATCACTATGTCTCCTTCTTTCACCTCCGTCACTCCTTCCCCAACACTCTCCACCATCCTGCAAATCTAGTCAGTTGTGCAATAGAGAGAGAGAGAGAGAGAGAGAGAGAGAGAGAGAGAGAGAGAGAGAGAGAGAGAGAGAGAGAGAGAGAGAGAGAGAGAGAGAGAGAGAGATTACCCGACACCTTCGTGACCAGGAATTCGGGGGAACAACGGCTGGAAATTAGGAAAGAAAACACAAAGATTTAGGGAATATAGAGAGTCTCGTGTCAGCGCAGGTAACTGTAAGCGATCAACATGTATGTGGAAAAGCAAGAAGTAGTTTTTGAGGGTACTAACTATAGGAAGGCCATTGCAGCAAAGGATGTCTGTGTGGCAGAGACTTGCACACAGCATCTTGATCCTAACTTCTGAAGCTTTTGGAGGATCTACTTGTATCTCTTCCACCTTCAGTGGTTCCCCAACTCCCCACAACATTGCCGCTGAAAAAAACATGACAAGACTATATGTAAAACCGATCCGAATCGGTAGATAGATGTTTACTTCTTCGGCATAGATCAAGGAATCACTGATTTCACTCTATGATCTTCATAAACTTTCCTATCTTCCCTTTCCCTCCAAAAGTTAGGCCCTTTCCGCGGGATACGGGGATCCTGTAGTGCGGCATCCGAGTCGTTGATCTCGGCAATCAATAGCTCGGATTTCATCTTTTGGCAATGAACAACTCGTATCATGCAAGTGCTGAGAGATAAAATCCGGACCATTGATTTGCAGATCAACGGCACGGATGCCGCACTACAACCATGTAGTGCGGCTCCGCACTACAGAATCCTCAATTCCATTTTTGCGAGAGAACATATTCAGGTGCTCCTGCACTTCTCCACCACACATTGATGTGCGTGCTGCCCTGCACTGTGCTACGGAAAGGGTCTCTAGAGCATTGGTCGAGCGCGCGGTGGAACAGGGGATGGTGCTGTCCCAACATGGATGCTGGGCTGTTCATGGCCGTTCGTGGTTGGCCATGAACGGCTTAGATCTGTTCGGCAGTGGACAGTTCAGATTTGTTTGGACAAGATGTGATCTGAACCGTCCATAACCGATCACGAATGATCGTGATTGGCAGGCATCCATGCTATCCCTGACCAATACCGAAAACAAGACATTAAGCCAAACCAAAAACTTACCTTTGCATGTTATGGTCTTTGAGGTGGCCGTAGACATGTGAGAGAGAGACAGAGAGAGAGAGAGAGAGAGAGAGAGAGAGAGAGGGTTTTGGGTTTTTGACGGAGTGGTTGACGGAGTGGTGTGAGGTCCCGATTTAATAAGGCACCCACTTCCCACTTGCACTCTGTGTATTTATAAATGGCTTTACAAATATTCTTTTGGAAAGAAGACAACTTGACATTTTTGTCATCTGCTAATAATAATATTATGTGGGCTCATGCACATCGCGAGCACCATTTCTTTATTGTAGAAATAGAATTGGACTTGTTTTTTTTTTTTTTTTTGAGAATAGAGAGAAAATTTTATTAATTACTGAGCAATGCCGATACAATGCCGATACAGTAGACATGTTTCTTTATTTTATTGTACACTTGTTTCTTTATATTTTGTAATTCATTGGCGGAAAGGATCAAGGATGGGCGAAGTAGTGTGAGGGGAGTATGGGATGGCAATCTCCGTCGGTGGATATCCGAATCGATCATAACCGGGATTTATTGTACACTTGTTTCTTTATATTTAGTAATTTATGTACACTTGTTTCTTTATTTTATTGTACACTTGTTTCTTTATATTTAGTAATTTATTGTAAACTTGTTTCTTTATTTTATTGTACACTTGTTTCTTTATATTTAGTAATTTATGTACGTTACTCAATTTAGGACTTAGTCTAAAGATTTGAAGCAACATAAATAAACCATGTTTTTGGATTATCAGTCATTGGACTAGATTTCAGAAGCTACATTAAGTAAGGTGTCCTTATCTCTAAGTCTTTGTCGTTTATTCTAAATCATTGGTGTTTTTTTTTTTGGGGGTACAATAATTCATAGGACGTAAATTTAGTTGTTAGTCGGTACAACGGGAGTCGAGCATGCACGCCTTCTATAAAGACTCGAATTCAGGATATCTTTCTTAGAAAGAAGAATAACGAACCAGCCATACTAGATGTTGTGTTCGGATGACTGGTGTTGTGTTCGGATCCAGTCATCCGTGGGGTTATTGCAGGTTTCTAGCCACATGCATTGTTGTAAAAATAACTAAGGTCCCCGTTCCACTAACTCGGTTTATTTATAAGCTAGCTTATTTGGAATCTCAAGACAGGTCATTCTTTCATAATACGTCAACAAAAAAAACTAATAAACCAATTTATTTTCCTAAGCCAACTTACAAAAAATAAATGTGGAACAAACCAACTTATTTGTTGTAGAAGAAACTTACAACTTATTTTCCTTAGCCAATAGGTATTTAGTTGGCTCATTTTCCTTAGCCAAGTGCCACGGAATGATAAAATGCGATTTTTTTTAATAAAAATAAACAAATAATTCAACTTTCTTATTCAGCTAACTGCCCTAACATCTGAGCTAATTTTTCATGACTCCATCATTGGGGATGGCCTTACTGAACAAAATATTGCCTCGATTTTATAACCATCTTTACAGAGAGAGAAGAAAGTGAGTAAGGCCCCATTCCGCTAACTCTAAAAGCCAAAAACCAATTTATTACGTTTTCTGAGATAAGTCATTCCTTCACAAAACGTCACATAAAAAATCACGAAAAACCAACGCATTTTTCGAACTCTCATATAAAAAATCCAAAAAACCAAAAAAAAAAAAAACCAAATTAGTGGAACACCCCTAATTATTCGTTAACCAAAACTCTCTACGAGCATCTTTACTGATACCTATAAGTTAGCATAAAAAATTGTACTTTGCAATCATATTTCAAAATTTGAAGGATGAATTCAGTATTCAAACTCCAATTACTTTTGCAGATTATTGTTAGCGCTCATTACGTATTTTTGGGTTTAGTTAGTCATATATCCTTATATCATTTATAGATTTCAGGTGTGTTTCTGGTAACTTTTCATTTTTAAGCTGTAGATAGAACTCAGGTTATTTATCTTATTGAAATTAACTTTTTAAGCTTTTGAGAATTTTTTGAAACACGGGGCTCTGTTGCCCCATGGGTCGGCACTATGGACCGGATCCGAACCGAAAAAATCTGATCCAAATCCGATAATATCGATCCGATAATCCGAATCCGTTAATTAAAATACGGATCGGATTCGGATTTTACCGGATTAAATCCGGTAATGATCCCATCCGAACTTCCATTTTAAAACACCTTATTTCATATTCTCATCACTCTGGTTCCCCAAATTCTTCTAATAGCCGAAGTTGCCGAACAGCTCTCTCTCTTTCCTAATTCCCATTCCGTAACTGTAATTAATTAGGTCTCAACTATCGTCACAGAATCATACGAATTCCTATCTTGGAAACGGGGTGGGTGCTGTGCTATGCACCCCTCGGCCATTTGATTGTGTTTTGGACGGCTCGGATGCGCTTTGATTTTTTACCGGTAAAAATAAATCAAAATTCAATTAAAACTGCTGAATGCATCCGGACCGTCCAAAATATAATCAGATGGCCGAGGAGTGCATAGCACCGCAGTGCACATCACCCACCTTGGTCCTCCTATCTTAGGTCTGAAAAATGGCCGTGAATTTTCTTGGAAATTCGGGCATGCAAAAATCTCAATTTCTATTTGAATCGCATACAATTCATATTAGGCTATCGATTTAATCATTTCATGTTTTAAGATGGGATCTGAAGAGAGAAATTTGGGGCTTCTAGACGCTCTATTGCTTATGAGAAAAACACGACCGACATAAGCTGGAAAAAAAGCTGATCGTAAGGACTATTAGGCTTTGGATGGGGCTTGATTCATGTTTTACTCTTTTTCGTAGTAAAAACGAAGTTGCAGCAGAAAGGAGCAATGAGATCCCATTTTGTGAAAATGTTGTAGGTAAAAAAATCAAAAAAAAAAAAAAAAAAACCGGATTGGACTCGGATTTCAGGATTGGATATCCGGTTTTTCGGATTCAAATTTTTTATTTTGGATTTCGCGAGTTCGGATGGGATTTGAGCTACTTCGGATTCGGATTATACCAGATTCGGATCCAATCCGGTCCATTGAGGCCCTATTCCGCTAACTTAAAAAAGCCAAAAAGTCAGCTTATTCCTAAAATCGAGACAATCACTCTCGCACAATACATCACATAAAAAGCAGTGAAAAACCAAAAAGCTAAAGAGCTACCTTAGCGGAACACCCCCTGACAGGCCTAGTCGGCATGCACTGCCAATCCCATTCCGGACCGTGGAACTGGAAGCATGAGATCGTAACTATCAAATTAGAGATTTATTTTGAGAGAATCACGTGGAAGCATGAGAAGGACAGGAAATTGGAGTGTTGCGGAGACACAGTACGTGGAGATGGGCCGTTGTTTCTCTTGGTTGGGCTGGGGGAACAGATAAAGTTGTCTTTGTGTGCATGGGTTAGCCTATGTACATACTACATACATCATACATGGGTTTTGGTCTGTGGCATGCATTGGCGGCTTCAGGAATTTTGAACATGATATTTAAAAATTATATTAACTCTACTAATTTTATGTAACTAGCCATATATACATAAAATTTTATACATTATTGTGAATACTGAGAACAAATAATACAAAAATATATAAGATGTCACAATTGCATTTTCTAGGCGAATTCTATATTTTAGGCCAAACAAAATTAAATGAGCACATAAACATTAGTTTTTATTGTAGAAAAGTGTGACGAATAGGTGTACACTGTTTTTTTTTTACACATACTCTTATTTTGTAGATATAAAGTTGATTGTTGTTCAGACAAAAGTCCGAGCACGAAATCGATACAATAGACACTTTTTTCTCTATCTATGTTTTAAATTTTTACCATTAAGAGTGTGTATTTTGTTATTTAGCTAATATATTAGGTCATCAATTATGAATTTCATGAATTAATGGATGGTCACAGCAAATGATTAAGTATTAAAACAAACCTAAGATAATTAGATTATTACATGTATTAGAAAATACAAAAAGGGTTGTTCAGTTGACCGTCTATGAGAAGCTATGGAGCCGCCTATGGCTTTTAATTGGGTTGTTTACATTGGATTGGTTTGTGGACTGATTTTTTTAGGCTAGCTGTTCAAACTTTTTTGGGTTAGGTATTCAAATATCTATGTGTAGGATGTTCAAATATTTTTAGGCTGGGTGTTCAAGAAAGGGATAAACTAAAATAAAACCCGAAATATTACATGTATTCTAAAAAAATAAAAAAATTAGGGTGTTCAAGTGACCACTCATATCCCTTAGTAGAGCCGCCTATGGTGGCATGTTCAAGTTTAAGAGAAACTATGAGAAATGAGAGGCAGTAAGATATTGAGGACGGCCAAGAGCAGAATAGGGGTGCCAAGTCCGGCAATCAGTGGTGATTTTAATTAAGGTACAGGTAGTTGTGCATTACATTCCTCGCTAAATCTCATTGCAAAAAATGTTCTTTGATTCTCTCATATTTGTACTCTTTTGATATATAAGTTTGTTGGTTCAGTTACTGTCACATCTTGTACTGTGACACACAAAATATTTGGCTGAAAACCATGAAACAGATTGGTACATGTCACGCCCACCGAGTAGAAATGAGTAAGGAAATATGAATGATTTCCATGAGGAAAATCCAGTATACTTTTATACGGCCCGAAAGGGGCACACGAATTTGACCCCGGTAGTGCTTGACGTGTTACTGAGATCGGCCAGGAAAATGTCTACAAAGGATTTATTGTTTCAAAATGATTCACTTTGATTTGTTAATATCGATTATTGAGCACGTCCTTATTTTGAGCAATATTTATTATCCTCGTATTGCACATATTACTCGGCCCTTTTATATATATTTTAGATGCAGAGCAAGTAAGTGGTGCCTAGAATCCGAGAATTCGAAGGATTAGTTTTGAAAGATCATTCGAAGAACTTGTCATTTTGAGGTTTTTAGGACGGATGTAATTTCCGGTTATTTTTTATTTTTTTTGGTCATTCGTCATTCTTAATCTATTACATGGGGGAGAATGAGACTCGATCCCAGGATGCGGTGTGTGACATCCAAGAGCCCTACCGCATGAGCTAGTCACCACTTGCTAATTTCCGGTTATTCGTTGTATAACTTTGTGGTTCTTAGAGAGATCACTTATTTTGAGGTATTAAAAAAAGTCGATAATTGGAACGGGCCTTATTAATTGATCAGATTGGATGTCAATATAATTGCTGTGTCGGAGTAGGGCACCAATTGCATATCGTTTGTAGGATTGGAAACATTGCACAAGAGGATACGTCATTCGCAGTGGTGATATAGGAAAAATTATTCAATGCCTCTGGGGCTATGACGAAGGCATTGATTTAATGAGGTGTCCCTACATCAGGTTCACATATGCTAGAATTAAAGTACTCTAAGTAGTTGATGGAATTCATAGTTGCTGTCAGATCTTCGTCGTCACAAGAAACAAGAGATTATTTTTCCACGGTTCCACCACTCAAACGAAGCCAGATCCCCAATTTCATGGCAAATATATGAATTTATATATATATAATAGGCCAAAATTAGGTCAGATATAACCATATTTGAGGAAAAGCATTGAATTATCGAACAACATGTTGTGTCCACCATCTCATAAAAGTAATGGTACAAAATACAACAACTTGCACAAAATTATACGCTACTCCCATGTTAATGTGATATTATTTCATCAACAGGTGAAAAACCTGCTTTACTTGTAGATTTCTTGTTCAAATTAAAGTCGTATAAAATAATAGGCCAAAATTAGGTCAGATATTACCATATTTGGGGAAAAACATTGGATTATCGAACAACATGTTGTGTCCACCATCTCATGAAAGTAACGGTACAAAATAGAACAACTTGCACAAAATTATACGTTACTCCCATGATAATGTGATACTATTTCATCAACAGGTGAAAAACCTGCTTTACTCGTAGATTTCTTGTTTGCTAAATGTAAAACTTCTAGTAAAAAGAAAGAAAAAGCTAAACTTGTAGCATATCCAATTCTCATTTGTTTTTAACAACTTAGTTTTTAACACTTTTATGAAAATTGACTCTTAGTAACTTTCGTTTTACTTTTAGCATCTCCAACTCTCATTTGTTTTTAACAACTTAGCTTTTAAAACTTTTATGAAAAATTGACTTTTAGTAACCTAAGTTTCACCACTTTTATAGAGAACAACTTAGTTTTTTGTTAATGGGAAACGAGTTGGCTTTTAGCAACTTAGTTTTTAGCACTTTTATAGAAAACTAGCTTTTGGCAATTGGTGCCCAAAATGAGAAACTAGATTATTAAAACATTGGCACCTTATTGTGCACAACATGTTATCATGAAGGGTCGTTCCTGTAATTTTGGGACCCGAGGCTAATTTTAAGGTTTGGGCCCCTTGCGTATTTTTACGAGCAAACAAAATAAACGATAAATCAATCTTTTAAAAAAAAAGTAATAGGGTTGATTAAATTATTGAAAAAAAATGATCATTACAAGAATAAAAAGTATCGCTTTAATATCACTCTAGATTCTTGTATTTTTAACAATAAAAAATTATGCTAACATGATGGGCTTATTTTTCATACTCAGTGTAACATCCTATTAGGCCCTAATTTTTTTTTCCCGAAAAAATGAGGACCCGAGAAGCCTTCCTCACCTCTCCTCAGGGACGGGCCTGTTAATGTGATATTATTTCGTTGACAATTGAAAAATACCAATTGAAATTAAAAAAAAACTTACCTTTGCATGTTATGGTCTTTGAGGTGGCTTTACACATGGTGAAGGGGCTTTTGGCTTTTGACGAATTGGTAGTGAATTTCACAATAAGGCACCCTTTTCTCACTTGCTCTTTGTGTCTTTATATACGGATTACAAGGATTTGTGGCCCTTACCTGCAAATAATATTTTATGTGGCTCATGCACATCGCGAGCACCATTTCTTTATTGTTTAATAAATTGGTTTTGGTTTTTAATTTGAATAAATTGACGGATTTCGATTCTGGTTTGATTTTTTATAATATCCCCACTGCAATCCAAACTCAAACTAAAACCTAATGTATATTTACATAAATGTCTTCGGCTGGCACACGTGTATGTCTACTGTGTGCATTGAGAGTTTGTACGATGCATTTGTCCGCCCTGTGCGAAAATTCAAATCCGAGTCGAGAGTAACTACAAAGAGCCCGGTACCACGTCACTTGCGCACAGTATAAATTGAATAAACTTAAACTCACTTAAAAACTTAAGTATGTAAGTTTGAGTCATCTAATATTTTCTTGCACCCAAATAATTAAATTGAATTTTCAATTTCAAGTCTGTTAGTGAGATTCGGATCGGAATGAGTGATTTGGGCCTCAAAATGGTATAATCCAAACTATTATGCATTGAATTAGTGGGTATTTGGATCGGTATGAGTGATTTTGGCCTCAAAATTGTATACAAGTAACATGAGATTATCTCGGCGGGTTATCCACCACCACCGTTGTGGCTCACTGTGTGTTTATAGTTAGTATAATCTAAACCGTTAACTCCATCTTGTAGGACCTACATAATAATTTATCCACGCAAAAAAAAAAAAAACTTTATAGGACATCGATAGGTACATCGAAAATTGAATTTTATTTATAAAATGGACGGTCTGATTATGCCAATAATTTTAAAGTTAAACTGTCCATAATCATATATTATTTTATTTTATACATTCAAATTCAAATTTTGATATACTTATCGATGTCCGATCAATCTGATATTTGGAATGAATGTACTACTTCTCGGGTCCAACTAGATAAAAGGTTCGGATCAACAATAATGCATGGTAAGGGCCCTGGTTTCCCCCTCTGGAGGAAGGATTCAATTTCTTGTTCACATGGCAAAACTTTTCATTTTGAACTGCCGAGAAAGAAACTATTCATGCAATTGTAATGCTCATGTTGAAAAGAGAATAGTAGGGCAGACTTCTCTCTCTAGAATGCTTTCCCAACCTTTGTGCGCTGACTCTGACTCCAACTCGAAATCCACGGAAGAAAAAGATCACCTTGTGAGAAGCACAAAGAAAATCAAGAGTGATCACGTGGCCTCTTCTGCAGGTATGGATTTGAGCTCTATGGAAACAGAGAACACCTACAACTGTGATGTTACTGGGATGACTTTCAACCAAGAGATAGAAGGGGAACCAAAAGCTGATGATAGGAATGGGTCAAAACAACATGAGGTGAACAATCAGACTTCTCCAAAGGAGTCGTCTGAAAGGATAAACACAGCTGGCAAGACAGAATCCTTCAAGGATGCAGTGATGTAATCAAAAGAACTCAGCAAAGAAGATCAGGCGAAAAGGCTATCAGAATTTCCTGACTCTGATGTTGAGGACATGGAAAACGATGAAGAACCGAAAACCAAATCGAAGCTTCGTGTCGATTTTTCCAAAGAGCAATTACAAAGATTTAGGCAACAATACAAAGGGTGCCTAATTATCAAGCTACTGGGACGCAACATCGGATTCAAACTCCTCATGGACAGAATTACGCACCTCTGGAATCTAGAAGGAATGTTTGTGCCCGTGGATTTAGGGTTGGGCTTTTACCTAATCAAATTTGAAACAAAATCCGACTATAATAAGGTTTTCACTGGAGGACCTTGGATTATACAAGACCATTACCTAACGGTTCGCAAATGGCAACCAGAATTCAAGGCCGACATGGCTATGGCTATGAATACGGCCGTTTGGTTGAGAATCCCCCTTCTTCCCTTGGAATTCCATGACGAGGAGGGCGGGCATGGAGATGATAGCTAATAAATTGGGCAAACTTCTTAGAATCGACAACAACACGTCGGAAGCCAAACGCGGAAGCTATGCTAGGATATGCATCGAGATTGATTTGAGCAAACCACTGGCACCTTCAATAGCAGTCGGTAAGTATGATTACAATATTGAATATGAACATGTCCATCTTATTTGTTTCTCATGTGGCAGGGTAGGGCACCGGAAAGATGTTTGCAGTCAGAATCCGACATCGGAGAAGGAGAACAGCGCTAGAAATCCGAACGTTACCAACTCTGAGTCACCTGACACAAAACCTGTCCGCTTCAACGGACTTGTGGAAGATGACAGCGTGAAAGAGATAGGGTACGGGGAATGGATGGTGGTTTCTCGCAGGAAAAAACTCCAACCCAATAGGTTTGGACCATCTGCTAACCAAGCCCAGAAGCACAACACTAAAAAGCCCAAAACTCATGAGAGCCCCAAATATGGGGTAAACACCCAACAAACTTTTGTTACTCAAACTTACCCAAGAAAACCCCAAGGAAAGGAGATAGCAGGCCCAAGCAAACCAAATGTGGCCCAGTATAAGAGGAAGCCCGGGCAAAATGGACCCAGTCAACCAAGCCAAAATGCTAATGGATCCTCTCCAAGTTCCTATCCGATTATGGATAAAAACAAATATTCTCCCCTACAATCATCAGGAGTAGAAGTGCCTTCCTACGTTGAGAAGCCAACCAATACACATCCACCAGCTGGCTCAGTTGTCAACCATTATAAAAAATTCCAATACCCTTGATATGGAGGTTGATACAGAGAATACTTCCCCGGCTCCAACTACTACTTTATCTCCTGGAAACCCTAGATCACATAGGAAAAATGCCTCCACAGCTCCCAACCTCATCCTTTCCCCAATAACTCCCTCAACCTCCCCGCAACCACACCCACCGGAACCACTCGACCGACACCTCTCAGACATCAAAACCCACCATGAACTGTCCAGAGCTAGAGACGCAAACAATCAAGGATTGCCCAGCGATGAAGTCATTCGAACCCGGGAGAGAAGCAGCTCTCCTAGTCGATGTAGCGTGGTGGACGGAGGAGATCTCCCTAGATTTGGAATTGGAAGCTATGAACATGGAGGGCTCTATGATTCACTGGCTATTGATGAAGCCGAAAAGGACTCGGGAGCAGAACATCACAAGGGTTAATAGCGTTCTTGAACGCCCATCAGGTTACCCCTTCTTTGATAATTTAATGAACTGCCCGTGTTTTAAAATTCTGGCATGGAATTGCAGAGGAGCAGGTAATGCTAGATTCAGGAGCAATTTTGATGAATTGATCTCTACTCACAAACCTGAAATAGTTGCTCTATTTGAAACTAAAGTTAGCTTGAGTTCTATGGACATGTATTTTACCAAAAAAGGTTTTACAGCAGCCTCTTATGTTGACCCTATCGGGCGATCTGGGGGTATCTGGCTCCTCTGGGACCCTACCCAAGTAACAGTCCGTGCCACAAACATCACCAACCAAGCAATCCATGCTTATGTTCTTAAATACCCGTTCGAGGAGTGGTTATTATCTGCGGTCTATGCTAGCCCTAACCCCAGAGCTAGAGATGTCCTTTGGGAGGATCTAGAAGGAATGGCTGAAAACAATAATGAGAGGTGGCTAGTAGCAGGGGACCTTAACGACACAGTCAGCTCCAATGAGAGGAAAAGCTCGTCCCCTGAGACCGACACGATGCGCTCAGCAAAATTCAGAGAAAGAATTAACAAATGTAACTTGATAGATTTGGAGAGCTCCGGTCCAAAATTCACTTGGTCAAATGGAAGACAAGGCTTGGCCAACATCCAAAAAAAGACTCGATCGAGCTCTCTGCAACTCAAACTAGAAAGCTCAATTTCCTGAAGGTATGGTTCGTAACCTCCTCAGAACTTACTCAGATCATTTGCCTATTATTATTAGTTTGCTTGGTATGAACACTCACCACCGTCTTAACCACCCTTTTAGAATGGAAGCTGCTTGGATTTTAGACTCCTCCTTCCCTGATTTAGTTTCCAATTCCTGGACTGGTACCAATGTATTAGATTGCATCCAGAATTTTACTAAAGCTGCTATTTCCTGGAACAAGAATGTTTTTGGCAACATTTTTCGAAAGAAAAGATGGCTTCTGGCTAGAATCGAAGGAGTCCAAAAATCCCAAGAAAACAGTTTCGCTCATAACCTACAATTTCTTGAAAAAGATTTGATCAGTGAATTTAATAATATTTTATCTCAAGAGGAGTTACATTGGTACCAAAAATCCAGGGTTAAATGGATAACCCAAGGGGAAAAGAATACCAAATTTTTTCATCTTTCCACCATTATCAGAAAGAGGAGGGCAAAAATTGTCATGCTTAAAGATAATCACAACATTTGGGTGGATGATCAGGATAGTCTTAAAAATATGGTCCATAGTCATTTTACTTCTCTGTTTAGTTTTGGGACTGTCTCTTCTATTCCTGATCTGCATTCCATCACTCACTCTACTTTGTCCAGAGATGACAATATCTGTCTTACTCAACCGCTCACTAATACGGAAATTTGGAACAATATTAGGTTCATTCCCCCTATAAGGCCCCTGGCCCGGATGGCATTCACGCTTTTTTCTACCAAAAACATTGGAATGTGGTGGGCCAAAAAACTTGTGATTTTATTAAAACTTGCTTTGCTGCCAGTATTATTCCCGCTGAGATTAATAAAACCCTTGTGGCCCTCATTCCTAAAACTGATAACCCGGAGTCTGTCAAGATGTTCCGTCCTATCAGTTTGTGTAATGTGATCTACAAAGCCATTACGAAAATTCTGGTATCTAGGCTTAGACCTTTCTTGGATAAAATCATCAGCCCTCACCAAAGTAGCTTCATCCCTGGGCGTTCCACTAATGACAACATCATTATCACGCAAGAAATTTTACATACTTTGCGGAAAAAAAAAGGCAAGAAGGGTGGTATGATTTTCAAAATTGATTTGGAGAAAGCTTATGATAAGATTTCTTGGGATTTTCTTAGAGACACCCTCCATTATTTTAATTTTAATGAAGCTTGGATTCAACTTATCATGGATTGTGTGACTCAAGTGAGTACCTCTATTCTTTGGAATGGTGAAGCCTTGCCCGAGTTCTCCCCTAAGAGAGGACTGAGGCAAGGTGACCCCCTCTCCCCTTATTTATTTGTCCTTTGCATGGAAAGACTGTCAAATATGATTAATGACAAAACTGCGAATGGTGGGTGGAAGGGCATCTCGGTGTCCCGCCAGGCTAATCCTTTGACCCATCTTTTCTTTGCCGACGATCTTATTTTATTTGGTCAGGCTAACATGTCCACTTGCATCAGCATCATTGGTACTTTAGAACAATTTTGTTGCATATCGGGTCAGACCATGAATTTGCAAAAGTCCAAACTTTTTGTTTCTAATAACATCCCCAGATCTAAGGCTAGGAGGCTTAGTGCTATGTGTGGCATACCCCTTACTACGGACTTGGGTAAATACCTTGGTGTTCCCCTTTTACATGCTAGAGTGTCCAAAAATCATTTTAATCACATCATCGAGAAAATGCAACTTAGACTCTCTGGTTGGAAGGCCAATAATCTCAACCTAGCTGGTAGAGCCACTCTTGTTCAGTCTGTCACCTCCACCATCCCCAGCTATACTATGCAAACGATGGAGCTCCCTAGTTCTGTTTGTAAGAAAATTGACAAAATCAATAGAAATTTCCTCTGGGGTGACTCGGTTGACAAAAAGAAAATGCATCTCATTAACTGGCATAAAGTTTGCAAAAGCAAGGATAGAGGTGGGCTTGGAATTAAAAAAGCTAGAACTCAAAACAAGGCCCTTTCTCACTAAGTTGGGCTGGAATTTGGTTTCTAACTCGGAAAGCCTTTGGAGCACGGTCCTCAAAGATAAGTACCTTCACGATCATAACTTTTTTAATTGGCCTTCTAACAAACCCGCGTCTCATGTTTGGAAAAGCATTGTCCATACTAAACCAATTATCCGATGTGGCATGAAGTGGTCTATTGGTAGAGGTGATTCTGTTAAACTTTGGTTGGATTGGTGGTGTGGGGATGGGCCTCTCATATATAAATACCCCGGTCCCCACATCGATCATGATATGAAAGTGAATGTTCTTTTGGATGCCAATGGTAACTGGGACTTGTCCTATCTCATTCCATTTGTTACTGCCCAGACATTGGAGGATATTCTACGTATCCACATTCCAAGATTTTCCCATGTTCCTGATTCCTTACAATGGGTTGGTAGTCAAAACGGTAGGTTTACTGTTGCGGCTGCCTATGATTTTTTAAATCGGGAAGATGATGATATTACGGGTTGGCAATGGTTTTGGAAAATTAAAGTTCCTCAAAAACTCAAAACATTCTTATGGCTTATTTTCCACAACAGTTTACCTACCAATCATTTGCGTGCAACTAGAGGCATTGCTACGTCTAATCTTTGTCCGAGATGTAGCTCCAATGTTGAGGATTTAACGCATCTTTTCCGGGATTGCATTAAAGCCAAGAACATTTGGAACTATTTCTCTCATAGTCATTGGAGAAGGGGAATTGATGAATGCACCACTTCTGATTGGCTTAAATCGAATCTTAAGCAAAAAGGAAAGTCCGGCGAAGGCAATGATATTTCTTGGAAAGTTCTTTTTACAGTTATTATTTGGCAAATTTGGAAAGATAGAAATCGAAAAAGCTTTGACAACATAGATGTGGCAGCTTGGGTTAGCCACAGGAATATCATTGCTTTTGCAACGGAAATTTCGGATGCATTTAAGTCCCCTCTCCATAACGGCTCGCAGACTTCAATTCT